>APFE030074578.1:0-16158 GCA_000404065.3 Pinus taeda
GTTCTGGGACCGTCCTCGTATAGACAAGGCATCACCATTCTGGATCTCCATATTTTTCTATCTCATCTCCTTTGTTAGCAAGGATGATACTATTTCATTAAACTACAAGGCAATTGCATTGCTACCTATTGCAATAACCAGACTATCCCATGAATCTAGTAGAGAACACAACAAACTGATGCACTTATCTTCATCTAAAATTTTAATACCAATAGATGCTAACTGACTTACCACAGTATTAAATGCATTTAGATGCTTTTTCATCGAGTCTCCATATTTCATCCTCAGGTTATATAGATTTTTCCACAGGAACAATTTATTCACCAGAGACTTAGATTGGTACAAAGTCCTTAACTTGTCCCACAAAGCCTTTGTCATAGCTTCCCCTAATAAATTCAGCAATACTGAATCTGAGACACACAATCGTATTGTGCTCTTTGCCTTTCGATCCAACTTCTTCTATTCTTCATCGGACACTTCCATTGGTTTAGTACCCAGGTCTACCGCAATCCACTGATCTTTATCCACCATCAAATACTCCATCTTGAATTTCCACAACTCAAAACTCTAACCATTAAATTTCTCGATCTCTATCTTTCCACTACTCGCCATCTTCCTTCACTACCAGAATCGATCTCGCAGATCTCCCACTGAATAGGGTCTACCACAGGCCCAAGCGAAACCCCTCAGCAACAAAGGTGTCCCCTTGAAGCCAAAACTACTTTGATACCAAATGTAGGTTTTAACCCCGTATAGAAATTACCTGCATACGAATTCTAAAACAGATAATATAAAAAATGTGAGAACATAACACATAAAACACATATACACAAAGATTTTCCCCTGGATCCCAAAATTGGGACTACCAACTTGATTTTTCATTATGTTCCTTTCAATGATATAATACATATTTATACATGCTGAAGCATCCAATACCATGCACCAAAAACAATCACGTCAAATACCATGGACCGAAAACCACTGCATCTAAAAACATGTGTGAAAATCATGCACAAAACCATAGGTGGGTCCGCCCATCCTAACATACGGTCCAAAACCAAAATTTTCTGGGGCGTTGCCTTGGACCCCACAAAGTGGGGTTACGGGTATGCCTCAAACCCCTTGTGACCCCCACCCCCGCTACACAATTGGCGCAATGAAGGGGGTCTGCCACCCCTCTAACCCCCCGATTAACTACGTGGGCTAGTCTTGGAAAGAATATAACACAACCCAACATGCCAGGCTTATCAATAATAGTTAAATCAAATTATTGCAATAAAAGTAATCATCTAATTATCTGGGCATTTACATCAGGTTTATTCATCAAGTATCTAATTGCATCAGGGTTAGTATGTACAAATGTCTGGTAACCAGTAATGTAATGCCTAAATTTATTCAATGAATGCACAACAACTAGGATCTCTTTTTCAGTCACTATGTAGTTCAGCTTGGCTTTTGACAAATTCTTAATAATGAAGTAAATGGCATAAGGTAGCTTGTCATTTACCTGGCCTAGAGTTGATCCTATGGCTTTGTGAGAGGCATTGACATGTATATGGAATGGAAGAGCCCAATTTGAGCCTCGGAGAATAGGTGCAGTATTCAACTTGTCCTTTAGGGTGTCAAGGCTTCTTGACAACTTTCTCACCATACAAATTTAGGGTCCTTTGTCAATAACCCAAATAAGGGAGAAGCTAACTTGCTGAAGTATTTTATATATATCCTATAGTATCTGGCTAAACCTAGAAAACTTTTGACATCTCTCTATTTTTGCGAATTTGGAACCCTTTGGATGATGCATATCTTATTTGGGTCTACCTGTAGTCCTTTCTGGATTATTGAGTGACCGAGAAGAGTCCCTATAGTCATCAAGAACTCACATTTTTTGGGACTAAGGGATAGGTTCATTTCAATGCATTTGTTCAACGCCTTACCTAAGTTGGAGAGAGCCTCCTAGAAATCACACCCATAGGGTGTAAAGTCATCCATATAAATTTCCACTGCATCATGGAATAGCTCAACAAAGATACTTAGGACTTCCCTCTAGAAAGTGGCAGGGGCATTGCATAAGCCAAAAGGAAGGACCCTATAAGTGAAAGTACCCCAAGGACATGTGAAGGTGGTTTTATCCTCTTCCTTTGCGCTAATTTAGATTTGATTGTATCTGCTAAACCCATCTAAGCAAGAGAAGAACTTTTTCCCTGCTAGGCCATCTAATACTTGGTCAATGAAAGGTAGAGGGAAATGGTCCTTCTTTGTTACTTTGTTTAATTATCTGTAATCAACACAAATCCTCCACTTCCCATTTTTCTTTGGAACCAACACCAAAGGAGAAACCCACTCACTGTCCGAGATAGGGTAAATGAATCCTGCATCCAACAACTTTTGCATTTGTTCTTTCACTATATCATTGAGAGATGGATTCATTCTCCTTTGGAGTTGTCGGACTGGTTTGCAACCTTATTTGATATAAATGTGGTGAGCACACATCGAGGGGTGCACTCCCTTCATTTCTTTGTAACTCCAAGCAAAGACATCCAAATGTTCCCTTAGCATGTTGGACAACTCTTTTTCTTGGTGTACATAAAGAGATGGGTTGATTTTCAAAGTTTTTTCAAGGTCGAATTCTATTGTATTGACACGAGTACGGTTTGAATTAGCTAAGCATATATTAATCTGATGGTTTCTCTTGGTTTCCTTTGCAACTTCCTCTAAGGACAAGGTGTTGGGAGTTGGATTTTGGAGAATATGTTCAATCAAATCATCTTCATTGGGTTTTCCTTCTCCCATGGCAGTTTCTAGGGTATAGAGTTGGGCTGAGTAAACTTCATCTTCTTCCTCCTCTTCTAGCCATAAAGGTAAATCATTTTCTAAAGATGGCTGAGAAGGAGGGTACAATGTCATCTGCTTAGATAGATGCCCATTTTTGATATTCATGTTTCCAAACCTGTAGTTGATGTAGGCACTGACGGTGGCTAACCAAGGTATCCCAAGTATGAGAGGATAACCATTAAGCTTGGCCTTAGGCTGAAGAACTAGGAAGTGGGCAGGGTACTCCCAGAAGTCAATGGAGACCATCACATCCTCAAAAATCCCCTCAGGGGCCATTGTGGAATGGTCTGCAAGCTGCAAGAATGTTGTGGTCTTTCTTAATGAACCTTGGAGATTTAGCTTGAGCATGGTGTCCTTAGTCATTACATTAATGGCAGCCCCAAGATCAATCAAGGTGTGTGGGACAATGGTGCCATTGATGTGCACATCTACTACAAGGTTTCCAGGGTCTAAATACTTTGGGAAAATTACTTGCCCCAGCCTTAATTTAGACAGTTTTCCAATGACATTAATGGTAGGGGTGTCTCTTTTTCACCTCCCTGGATGTTTGAAACACTTCTCTTTAATCAGTTTGTTATAAATAGGTACATCCTTAATGGCTTGGAAAAGTAGAATTTTGACACATAGATTTTTCAGTTCACCCAAAAGTTCATTCTCTTATAGGGTAGGCTGGACTGGATGAGTTAATATTTCAGGAAAGGGTGGTGGATTCACTCTAGGTATGCTTTCGTCTCTTTCCTCCTCGCTCTCCCTTGGTGGAGATGGAGGCTGGATGTCTGGGAGTACTCTCCTAGACCTCAGATTGATTTCTTGAATTTCCAAAGCATGAGCAGGGTAGGATGCCTCTCCACTATATACTTGATGTGTATGTCTATTGTTTAGGTTTGGATCTGGCTGGGCAGGCATCTGAGGTTATTTAGGTGGAGCAGGGTGTAAAATTTGTGGTTGAGTAGGAGGTGAAGGTAATAAAGCTAGAGAATTGTGGTATGGGGGCCTCCACCCCTCGGGTAAAGCATTCCACTGAAGCTGTGGAGGAGTATATGGCTAAAATGGCTGGTTGGTCATCTGGGATTGGTACTAGGGTGCAAAATACCAAGGAGAAGGTGTAGACTAGGAGGGATGAGTAGAGGGGCCCCAAGAGGGAATGGATGTGTTAAGGTTAGGGTTATAATATGCATAGGATGACCCTTGCATGCCCTGGTGGTACGGTCGAGGCCCGTGAGGCCTCCTTTGATTTTTGTAGGCAAAGTTGTTCAGTCGCCCCTTTAGTTCCCTGATACACAACTTTTAGTCTAGGTAGAGAAGGGCACTTGTCTGTGGAGTGGTTTTCTTCACAGACCGAGCATATTTCTATAAGGTTTAATGGACATTCATTCCTAGGGTGACTCCTTGTGCATCTGGGGTAGAAGATGGCTAATGCTCTCTCTGCTTCCTCTTTTTTTCTCTTGGTGTGCATAATGTCCATCTGTAGAGCAAGGGTTTTCAACATTTCATTCTTGAAATCTTCCAGCAGATTTCCAATTTCACCTTTTATGGATGTGTTGGAAGAGGATGAGCTGGCCATTGGTTGAATGCCCCTACCCTTTTTCCTAGTTTCCATAGAATGGTTCTTAAAGTCAGCCTTGATATATTCATAGGGTAGTTGGTAGATGTCCCATCTTGTTAGCAGGTTTAGGGTATCTAGAAGATCTTCCTTGACCCCCCTGAGTAGGACTAGCTTTAGTGACTCGGGATCAAGTGTGCACCTAGCCCTTTTGTGTCCTCATAATATTCTAAGGACTCATCATGCCCTAAGGCCATTCTAAAAAATTCCTCTTTAGTGTCTTTGGACCTACAATAGTCTTGATACTTTTTGTTCAAGGCTTGTTGCATTAGAGCCCAGGTGGTGATGCTATCCCCAGGTAAACCCATGAAATAGTGCAGAGATACATCCTTGAGAGTGGATGGGAATAATTTCAACTTCTGATCATCAATGGTGTAATTATAAGTTCTGCATATGACATCGAACTAAAACATGGAAGTATTTGGATCTTCTATTTTTAGGCCATGGAAGTGAGGAAGAGTAGAGGGGCTTATGCTTTTCATCTCGACATCCCCATTGGTTTCTCTGATGGGAAAATCACCCTCAATTCTTTCTCTATCTCCTTTTTCGTTTCTATTTTCAGCCATTAGGTTAGTTGGAATGGGTTCTCCTTCTTCTTCTCCCCTTGTAGGCTCTTCCAAAATTTCTATTTGCTCGCCTAAGGGGTCCTCCAATTCATAGCCATTGAAGAAGAGGGAAGGTTGGTTGTTTGAAGTGGTGGGTGTTATTTGGCAGAAATTTTCCTAAGTTATACCTATTCCTACGAGGCATGAAAGAAGTGTTTTTTTTTTCAATCTTTAAGACTAATTTCAAAATTGAAATAACAAATTGAATGGAACTAACTGTTGAATGAAATATTACTGGCAGAATGGAAAGGAAAGCAAACCAATCTTACAATTAATTTTACAGAAATGAAGCTAATAGTGGAATGAAAGAGATAAGAAATGGAAGAAAGAAAGTAGAAATCACATCTACTCAGACACCTCCCTGACAGTGGCTCCAAAAAGTGATGAGCACCAGTGTTGCAGCAAGAATGCTGCAACTCTTGGGGCTACCAACTTTACTTTATCAACCCAGGGTTCATACAAACTTGGAGGTGACAGTGCTATATACACAAGCAGATGCAATGGGTCCACTCTTTATCACTACTAAGCTGGTGAGAGACCACTATGGTTTCTCAAACCAACCTTCTATTGATTTAGAAGAAGTTTTATTACCAATGAAGAAAGGGGAATTTTACCCTAATTAAGAGAATTGAAATATTGTCTACTGCAGTAACGAAAGACTGAAATAAATGCTTTAAACACACCACTCACCTAAATATTTGTGAAGATACCTTACTTCAGAAGAATTCTAAGCTAACATGTGTGTAATCCTAACTATCCTAGGCATGCAATATGAGATAATCAAACACTTTATTGCTGTGCATATGAATGAACACAATAACTCTTTTTTCCTTTTTGTCCTTTTTTGTGAAAATGTGAATGCTAGATCTTATTGGTGGTATGGCAGGTGGGTTAGAGATGGCTGTGAAGGGTCAGATATCTTAAGATGAAAAAAGGGGTCTTCTCCTATCTTTCTAGATGCATTTTCCTCATATTGGCCTCAAAACCTGTCACTACAGGTCATCCTAGAGGATGTCCTAATGATCCTACAAGATCCCCTATATTTCTATAGGATCTAGACGAAAACACAAGGAGGTGTTTGGAAGGTGTTATAAAGCTTAGGGAAGGTGAATCATGGAAGGAATAAGGCAAGGGAGTGGCTATGACTTCCTCAGTTTTCAAACTAAGGTTTTTGATATGGTTGGATTTGCTCAACAAATCTGGAAAGTTGTTCTTAGGAAATGATGAATTGGCCAATGGACTTAGTGGTTGTTGGTGATCATGGATGAATGAGGTTAGGATGGGGCTACTAACATGATAGGTTATTGCACTATTGAAACTCCTGCAATACATATATCACTAGCATTTAACCATAGATCATGTCAAACAAGAAAGATTTCCAATCAACACAAGAAAACATAATTCCATTATTTAGTTGCCTAGTTCATGCATGGAAATACTTGCAGAATATTGTGAAACACCATGAGATCTAATACAAAGCTAGAGATATTATAAAGAACAACTGAAACCTATTCTTGAAAACTAAAAAGGTGTTGCTCTAATTAGCATAAAACCTTAAATTTCATAAGAAATCAGAATTCTGTCTTTTTGGGGCTGAATAGGAGTTTTTCCTCAAACCATGGTCCCTGAAGGGAGGAGTGAGGCCAAACCAACCTGATATCAACCTTTTTGGTATTCTTTTCTCTCTCTAAATCTATTGATAAAGCTATGCACAAATGGAAGCAAACTAATCGAATTCACTACTACTTGAAATGGAATAATGCCAAAATCAATTCAATAATTAATCTGTGAAATAACCTAAGCATACAAGTACAATAAGAGGAATATCTACTACTAGGGCTGGGCCCTAACCAAAGAGCTTCAACCCTCTTAGTCAACTCAATGATGGATCAAGTAAATGCTCATTCTCATTACATAACAAAAATTACATAACAATGTTTTGCCACAATCCTTTAACTCAAAAATACTTACTGCTCTTACATAAAAAATCTGAATCCTAATGAGGCTCTAGGCCTCCTTATTTATACAATTGAAGTCTCCAACAACTTCCTTAAATCTAGGGAGGCTTGGCTCCCAAACTCAAGATAAACTAGTTCTTAACTGCTAGTGGCTCGGCTGCCCATGATCTCCATGACTCGGCTGCTTGCAACTCTGGGCTAGTGTGATTTGATTTGAGGGATATTCAAATGAGTGACAATTTAATGAGGAAGATCTATATCGTATAATCCCTCCTTCTTGTCTCATTCAATTTCCTACACCTTAATTAGCCAAAATTGCCATGATTTGCTCCCAAAAACATGTAATCAAAGCACATTAGCTCACTAGACATAACATCTTACTTTTACTCATCTCATTAAGCAAAATATAATTAAAACATGTAAGGAACTATGAGAGGAGTTGATTTTAGTAAGATTAGAGGTGTATTAAGGTCCATATAGTTACCCAATGATAAGGCTCATCATATGTCTATCCCAATGACATAAGAAATGAATTATTCAAGGCCAGAAGTTGCAAATCACTCACCCTTTTTATTTCATTTCAGAAATTTAAGGAAAAAAATCTTCCAATAGAATGCTACTATTTTGGGTCTTCTAAAAAATTGCACTAACTAGATTTCTACAAATTATTGATTACTAAAATCATTTCTACTTGAAGCATATCTAGAAGCGTTTCCTATATAAATACGTTTCCAACCATCCTAAAAGTATATCATTTTCTAAAGCATCTGTGGTATGTGTTGTAGAGAATTTCCATATTGTGCAGTATAGAAAATTCACCATTTATAGAAAATACATGTAGCAATAAATCATTTTTTGAGGAAAAATCAAACTTAATATAGCTCTATAGTAGCTCCATATATTTCCCATGCATTCTTTGAACATTGTTGGCAGATTGTAGGGGCAAAATACCACTCTTGATTATGGTCATAACTGTCATTTTTATCCACCTTGTCTATTCAGTAACTAACTTTCATATATAGGATGACATGGAAGCAAAAATTATCATAGGTGTCATTCATGGATTAATGGTAATATGACCCATTTATGGGAATTCTCTTGGTAATTATTTTTAGGCATATGCAAATAAAGGTTGGTATAATTAGTAAGCATGTATAATAAATTTCAAGTGTGGTGTATCAGATGGTGTTTTTCCGATGTGAAAATAATTAGAAATATTGAAATAACAACATCCCCACCCCCAACGAAAGTGGTTTTCAGAAAGCATGTGTAATAAATGTTGTGTGGTGTGATGGATGGAATTTTTTCTAGCATGTGAAAATAGTCAGAAATATCAAAATGACAACCATCACCTAGAGAAGTAGAAAATGGTGGTAAAAAATTGAATTAATGATAACTAAATGAATCTACAATAAAAGTAAAAATGTTAGGATTAATTGACATATGTGTAGATGATATGTCAATTTTTTTCATATGTTGGATGGTGCTAGATAGTTGCAGAGGAATTTAATAATGGCATGATTGATGTGAAAAAATGATTGAGGCAACAAATGAATATTGAAGTTTTTTGCAAGAGTGAAATAGTTTAGTCAAATTGGTAATTGTTGCTAAAAAGATTGGAAACAGACATAGATACATACATAATTCACGGTGAAGTTTTATGTTGTTGGCTTTCAAGATTCATCATGGATCATAAAACAATTGTTAGTTTTCATTACAAGTTTTTCATTTTTGTTCATTTACAAAGAAATTTTCCATTGACGGTTTTCAAAATCAATGTAGTTTGTAATGCCATTGATCATTTTCAATATAATTATTCTTTTTAACATATGAATGACAAGAAGATATCCATAAAATTAATAATTTATGGATAAATAGTCTTCAATCACATTCAAAGGGTGGTGGTCTGCATTCTTGAAGTAAAAGCATCTTTACATAGATTTTTCTTATACAACCTAAACCAATGACCATTCACAAAGTGTGGAAGATTTTCTTCATCAATTATTTTGAGTTTAATATTTGCATTTTCATATAGTGTCTAATTCATAGAGACCTAACCACTTTGTAGTTAATTTACCCTTGAAGTCCTAAAACCTAAAATCATATAGTAATTCCCAATCACTTGGTTGGAAAGATTTGTATTTTATAAAACAATCATACCAATGGATATGTTGTTGTTGAATAGTTTTTATATTTTGCAATTCTTGCTAACCAAACTCATCAAACACGTTTATTTGGGTTTTTCATGATTTTTGTGATTCAAAAATATCAATTCCCAATTCAACTATTGTTTGAAGAGTTTTGATCTCAAATTTAATTAGTAGGAGTATTGTTTTTCCATAGACCAACTCATGATATGATCTCCTTGATGTTTTCTAGGTTATATGATAATACCAAATGACTTCAAGAAGTCTATTTTCCCAATATTAGGAATGGAACTAAATCATCTTTGTCAAAATATTCTCAAGTTATCTATTTGTCACTTCCACTTTCCTATTGTCCTGTGGATGGTAACATGTAATTTTGTTATGGCTGATGCTATAGAGACCCATAGATTATGTTATTATCTTAGAAGTAAAATAAGCTTTGCTATTTGATACAAATTCTCCTAGAACTCCAAATATGTAAAATATGATATTATAAAGAAATTAAACAACCATTTTCTCTTGCATACCTTTTTGGGGTTGCAACTCCACCCATTTAGTATGGTAATCCATACATACCAATAAATACTTGAATTGATTGGATGGTGGATTTATAGGTCCAACAAAAGCAATACCCCATATCTCAAATAGTTCTAGAAAAACATATGGTTGTAATGACATTCCTTCATATTTTGTAGGTTGACCCATTCATTGACATGCAACATAATGTTTTACATATTCTTAGCATCTTTATGAAGTGTTGGCCAATAATATTTCATGGAAATAATTTTCTTAGTAATGCTTGTGGTAGAAAAATGTTTTCCATGTGGTTCATTATGCCAAGCTTTTAATATTTCTTATATTTCATCTTCTCTTACACAACTTCTAAGGATCTAATATGGTCTAACTTGAATAGGTACCATTTAATCCATGTAAAAGTTCTACTTTTAAAATGACATTCCTTCATATTTCGTAGGTTGACCCATTCATTGACATGCAACATAATGTTTTACATATTCTTAGCATCTTTATGAAGTGTTGGCCAATAATATTTAGTGGAAATAATTTTCTTAGCAATGCTTTTGGTAGAAAAATGTTTTCCATGTGGTTCATCATGCCAATTTACACAACTTCTAAGGATCTAATATGGTCTAACTTGAATAGGTACGATTTAATCCATGTAAAAGTTCTACTTTTTAAAATCAACGAAGAAATTTTCTTTATAAGAATGTTGTTGGAGCATCTTTCTTGAAACAAGGCAATTTGAAATATCTACAAACTGTGGTGTGAGTACATATACCACAAAAAGATGTTCATTAAGAAAAGAATCATCCATGGGTTTATCATATTTGTCATCTAGAGTTCTTGAGATAAAATCGACAACCACATTTATCAAATATAGTTATGTCAAATTCTTGAAAAAGTCATAAAAAATGAATGATTTTTCCATTTATAATCAATTACTTCATAAGATATGTAATATTTGAATGATCTATATGAAACAAAGAAAAACACCCAATTATGTAATGGCAAACTTTGTTCATTTCAAAAACTATTTCTAAAAACCCCTTCTCAGTCACTATATAATTCAATTCAATTTTTGTAGGACTTTTGTTGATATAACATTGAACATGCGTGGCTATATTTTTATTATTTTTTAACACAGCACCAAAACAATTTCCATAGGCATTAAATTAAATGAAATGATAATTTCCAATTGGGTCCTTGTAAAATATGAATACGAGTTTTTTCTTTTAAAAATTCAAATATTTTTCAACAATTGATCTGAATGGGAAAATTAGTTTTGTTGTGCTAAATTCCTCTTCAAAATATGTAAAAGTGCTTAAGTATTCATGAGGTTAATTGTGAGTTTTATCATGAATTTTTTAGTGTTTTTATGTAAATTTCATATACAAATTAACATAAACAAAATGACTGAACAACAACATATAATAGACATGAACATTACCAAAACAATATCACTAAAACACATGGAGTTCACCCCAACTGGGCTATGTCTCTTTGGTACAACTTCCAATGGCTTGGTCCTCTCTATTATTCTCAAAATTGTCAATACATCAATTTACAATGCTCAGATAGCTCTGAAACCTATTCCAATGGCTCTAGAATGCCCAAAAATGCCTGTCTATCCACTTTCTACTCCTGATTTGGTCAAAAAATGAAGAATTTATAGCTTCCCCAAGTCTTTATGCGCCTCAATTTCCCCAAAATCTAGAACTATCCTACAAATTTACCTCGAATTCCGCTAACCGAGCACTGATTTTTCCTAATTCAGGGCAAAATTGTCAGACGGATTAAATGCCCTATAAGGAATTAAATCCAAAAAGTTTGGCCCACATGGGGGCCACGTGCCCTGGGCTAAGGCCAACGGCCCACCCCTGCCAGGTGGGTTCCCACTCCACTCCACTGGTGGTCATCTTGGGTGGCACGTGCCTAAGGGATAGCTCCCATGGCTGGCCCTTTTCCCAGATGGCACAACACGTGAACTTTAAATATATGCGGAAACCAATATATATTAAGCACCGATGTATGGCATATTGGAAATGAATTGGACTTTGAACTTGGAGGTCATGGGTTCGAACCTCACCTACTACTACTCGAACATTAACCCAATTTTTGGTGGCCCTTGTTCTACCACATTGTGGTCCCTGGCTAGGCCACATGGCATCCTGTGGTTGGCCTCAAACCAACCAATCAAAAACACCCAAATCAGAGCCAATGACATCATGGCACTTGGCACCACACCATTGGCCGGAGGTCAAATAGTCACCTGCACAGTCACCCTGCCATGTAGGCATGCCCAGTCAACAGTACAGATTGCTGACTGGATTGTTTGCATTTTTTTTTTAAATTCATCTTTTTAGGAAAATGAAGAGAACATGTTTCTGGGAGCATACAAAGTCTGTTTCCCGTGAAATGAGTTGCGCCAGATTTAGGATGAAGAGAACTAGGCAGTCATTTAGGTTCCATATTGATCCAATAACTTTGAATTTTGAGAAAATTTTTGAGCACCTAATCATTCCTCCCCACTGGAAGATTTTTGGACCCCAAAATACCACTTTCAGTTGTCTAGTAGGTGAGGGTATAGTTCCCTCACCTTTCCAATCTCGATCCATTTGGATTTTGAAGGATTTGTTCCTTTGAGTCCCACTCGAAGGTAGTCCACACTACCTCATTTTGAAGACCTTGTTCTTCTGTCAAGAATGGTGTCTTGTTGTAGTTCATCAAGGTATTCAGGAGAAAAATCTTCAATGGAAGGAATTTGAATATTCTCTCCTTGATCTTCAATCAAATGAGGCTAATACAAACTTAAATTTTCCACATTAACAACAACATAAATTTTCATATATGAAGGCAAATCGAACCTGAAGGCATTGTAAACAATCTTTTCTAGAATTCTAAATGGACCATATCTAATTGGTTTCATTTTTTTACCGTCTCCTTGGTATCGTTTTTTGCTAATGTGAAACCAAACTTCATCACCGATTTGGAACTTGCGATCTACTCTATGCTTGCATTGCCTTAACTTGTACTTGCCTTGGCTCTTTTCCAGCTATTCTTGAACTCTTTGGTAAACCAATTGGATTTGTTCAATGAAACTTCTTGATTTGTCTATGTCACTATGACCGTCAATAGCAACATCCTTTTCAATTTGGTTTCCATGAATCCCCACAAGCTTGACAAAAAATTCCCAACAAAACAAGAATCTCGATGACTAAAAATGGATGTGGGAAATCCAAAAGTGCACCCGTACATTCTAAAAGAATAACTTAGCAGTTTATTCAGTTGTAATTTTCTTTTTATGTGGCATCGAAATACACACTTTGGTGAACCTATCCACAACTACATACAAATAATTTTGACAATGGAAGAACTCTTACAAAATCCATAGAAACACTCTCCCACGGTCGTGAAGGTACCAGAAGTGGTGTGTACAATTCTAACTTCCTATTTCTAGGCTTACTGGCTACACATAATGAACACCCTTTAATAAAATGTAACACACTTTCAAGCATACGAGGCCAATAACAATATCTCTATAGATGTGCCACCATATTACATACACCGAAATGACCAACAATAAGAGAAGTATGTGCCTCTCTTATGGTGTTGACTCTTTCTCCCTTTGGAATACAAAGCTTACCAAGATGGTACAACAATTTATCATGCAAATGATAATCCAATTCCTCTACTTGGTTACCTTGACTCAATATTGCATAAACATCCTGAAAGTCATTGTCTAATGCATAATGCTCAATATAACTTTCATGAAAAACATAATTATTCTTGAGTAAATTAGTTGCACTAATAATTGGCCTAGAAAGCATATCAGAAATTTTATTGTAGATACCTTTCTTATACCTAATCACCAAGTGGAATTGTTGAACAAAACCCATCCATCAAAAGTGCCTTGATTGTTGCAACATAGATTGAGATTACAAGTATTGCAATGGCTGATGATCAATGTGAATGATTGTTTCCTTACCCATCAAGTATTGTTTCCATTTTTTCACACTTTTCACCAATGCATACAATTCCTTGTCATATGTAGGATAATTAATCACTACACCATTGAAATTTTTTGAATGAAAACAGATAGGCTTACCATGTTTCATGAGGACTGCACCCATGGCATAATCACTAGCATCAGTCTAGATCTCACATGATTGTCTCAAGTCTGGAAGTGAAATTACTGTAACTAAACTAATATTTTCCTTTAATGCATCAAAGGGATTTTTTTGTTTTCCTCCACACTGAAAAACCTTTTTCACACTAGTCACTACATGCAAAGGAACTGTTATGGAAGAAAAATTAGCAATGAACTTCCTCCAATATTGGGCTGCTCCTAAAAAACTTCTTACCTTAGTAACTGTCTTGGGCCTTGGCTAATTCGTAATGAAATCAACCATGGAGGGATCTATTTTCAACTCACCTCCTCCAACAATATGACCCAAGTAAACTAGAAAAGTTTTTCCAAACTCAGACTTTGACATCTTTAAATAGAATTGTTCTTTCTTTAAGACATCAAGTACCTTTCTCACATGCATGAAATGTTCATCACGTGATTTAATGAAAATTAAGAAGTCATCTAAGTATAATACAACAAACTCATCAAGAAATGGCCTCAACACATCATTCATGACACACATGAAGGTAGAAGGAGCATTACATAAACCAAAAGGCATAACTAGCCATTCAAACAAACTTTGTTTTGTCTTAAATGATTTCTTGCAAATGTGTCCTTCAGCAATTCTAATTTGATGGTAGCCACTCCTTAAGTCCAACTTAAAAAAATAATTTGCATCTTTCAATTTATTAAGTAAATAATCTATTCTAGGCAGTGGGTAATAGTTCTTTACCGTAATCTTGTTCAATGCACAGAAGTCCACACACATGCGCCATGTTCCATCCTTCTTTGGCACCAAAACAATAGGTGACCCACATGGTGAATAACTTGGCCTGATGATCCCTTTATCCAACAAGTCTTGAATTTTCTTTTTAATTTCTTCACTTTCCATCATTGACATCCTGTACATGCCAATGTTAGGAAGAGCACTATCTTGTTGCAATTGTATCTCATGTTAGATTCCTCTATTGAGAGACAATCCTTTCAGTTCCTGAAACATCTCATCATATTGGTTAACAACATCAATCATTTCATATTTCAATCTCGAGTCACAACCATGAAAAGCTTCATTATCAA
Source organism: Pinus taeda (assembly GCA_000404065.3). Lineage (NCBI taxonomy): Eukaryota > Viridiplantae > Streptophyta > Pinopsida > Pinales > Pinaceae > Pinus > Pinus taeda. The sequence goes on from APFE030074578.1 coordinate 14,868, forward strand.
TATCATTTTTGGGTTTGATCATTAGAAGCACAAAATTCTTGCTAGAATTCACTAGTATTCTCATCTGCCCCATATTAATAAGTTAAAGATTTAGTTTCTTGCTATGGGCCCTTATAATGTATTATACTCCATCTTTGAACAAATGGTACTTTTTTTTGTAATATTCCTAATGGAAATTTTACAATGATAATAAATTCATGCAAAGATAATAACATAAAAATGTTCAAAAATGCATACAGATAAACTAGAAATATCTCCAAATCCACAAAATAGCCCGGATTTTGTTAATAATAGTGTTGTGGTACAAATGATTTGGAGAAAATTCACTTGGGCTTGCACAAGGCAAGCTACAAGCACCAAGTTATGAATACAAGTAAGTTAAACAACTATAAAAGCAAGCACCTGTAGAAAACTGTGTTGCTGCTCAAAAACTACATTGTTGCTTGACTTATCCCTTGATGTTCCCACTCTAGAGTGCCTGAAAATTCTATAAAATTAGGAGAGCGCTCCTTGCCCAAAACCTAGAAAAACCCAGAAAAGGTTTGCCTATATCCAACTCAAAGTCGAACCCACAAATTGGTGCAAATTCCCCGACTAACTAGCAATTCGCCTTGCTATAAAAATTTAGGATTTCAGGTCTGGATACCACCCAAAAAATTCTCTAAAATTATTTATATACTCCTCTCAATAAACCCATAAAAACCCAAAAATGGTTTTGGTTGTATCCACTAATCCTCGCTGACCCCCCTAGAAGTGCAAATTGCCCAATTTAGCCAGAAAACGCCCCAAAAAACTAATATTGTTGAATTAAGCCCAAATCCACCAATTGAAATCTCTCCCAACTTTGGCTAAATTCTCCCCTAAGGAATACCTCCAATCTCCAACCTTTATCTCTCCTCAACCTCTATTCCTCCAACCCCTGTGCACTTCCAGAAATGTAGAATTTCGGCCCCAAAATTTCTCTCAACTCAACCTAGCTTAAATAACTTGCAAATATTCCCAATGGAAATTCTAAATTGAGCTCCCCAAATTGCCTCACTAGGGAGATACTTGAAGTTCTCCAAAATGAGGGTGGAATTCTCACTCAGAAATTCCTTGTGCTGAAGAACATTGTTGTCTTGGCTAAGCAGCTCAAGAGAACTAATGTTGAATTGTCAAATGATCAAAGATACCAAATGGAGGCCTCAAAACTCTATTTATAATTTCTAGTCCTCTCCCTTGGTGGTCCCCACCTTCCACTAATAAAATATTATTTTGTTGCCATTCTTCATTAAAATAATAATTTCCACTT
>APFE030074579.1:0-10351 GCA_000404065.3 Pinus taeda
AATATATATATATATATAAAAGATAGATATAAAATCAATGAAATTTCTGCCCTAATTGAAACTATAATCCCCACACAGACAAGAATATTATGACAATCACATTTATGTAAATGAAAGAATTTAGTGTTAGAATGGCTAAAAGATTACCGGAATGGCATCTCAGGGTTGCGTTAATTAACGAACAACTAAGCAAGTTATGAGTGAGGATTATGAATGAGTAATTTGGCATTTTTCCAATTACAAGACATAAGAGTTAAATGTGTAATTATCAACACATGGATCACGAATGGGTAATTTGGCATCATTGGAATAACAAGGCATGAGTGCCATAAGAGTTGAATGTATAATTATCAATGGCGACACAAGAGTTAAGTATGTAATTATCAGCACATGGATTATGAAGACTAATTTGGCGTTATTCCAGAAGAGTTAAGTGGGTAATTATGACATGTAAATGCTTAATTATCACACATACATTGACCAATACTATAGATAATAATTTCCAATTACATAAAAATTATAATATTAAACGAAATAAATATATAATATAGTATATTTATAAAATTGAAATAAAATTATTTTTTAAGGAAAAGAGAAACTATGATAAATACACAAGTTTCTTCCTCCGCAAGACCATGCACGAGGAACTAAGAATTTATAAATAAATGACTAAATTTATAATATGGAATATAAGGGTATGAAAGTCAAATTGATGATGAAGCGCTTTAATCCTATAAAAAAAAGACATGGATGGAGCAGATAATCATGGAAGTCAAATTGATAATGAAAGATCTTAAGCGTATTCGACACAAAGAATCTTGCCTTAACCATCATTAATTAAGGGTGACATTGAGTGTATTGTGAAAAAAAGACTTAATCGTAACATTGAGTGTACTGTGAAAGAAAGACCTAATGGAAGGATGGGCTTTTTTATTTTGTTTCTCAATTTGAAAAATTTAGGTATGAAAAATTTAGGTATTTTTTTAAAGAAACATTGTATTAAAATATTTTGGTTTGAAAGTTATAAGTTTGTACATTATATATTAAAAATTTAATTTTTTAAAGCTCAATTTTTCTATGAAAATTTGACATAGTTAACTCTTGGATTATTGATAGTTACTTTAAACTGATTTTCTCCATATTCGTCCAAAAACTCCTAAAGATACTGCATATTTACATAATATATCAAAAAGATTAATTACTAGGCATAGTACTATATATCCTCCCTATTCAGGGCGACCTGGATTCCCTATTCTTCAGACTCGACCTCGGGGACAATGGCTTCATGTCCATCGTGAGAGACAAGGTTGCTCTCTTCAACTTTCTCAAAAGTTCCACACTGCTCCATACTGTCCGCATTTGCTCCAATACAAACCCCACCTTCATCAGTGCCTTCCGCGGATGCTAGATTCCCAAACCAAAAGATCAACATTTCATTAGTTAGCTACAAATGATCCATTTTAACCTCCGGGATGCTAATTCTATGTAATAAGAGCTCACACTAGGCTCGAGACTCCACAAATATCATCTCTGCATGTTGAGAAATCGACTAGCTAAAAAATTCCAAGGAACTTGTCAATCAAACCAACAAGTTGCCGAGCTCTTCGCTTACATGACCATTGTCATGCTCCATATTCATGAACTTATGCCAAACCTAGTGGGAAGATTGATGAAGAATAACTCTGATCCCTAACTCTGCACTTTCATATAAATGTTGATGTTCAATATATACTGACGAGCTAACCATTCTTGATTTGAGACCTCTATAGTCGCCATAAATGTCATCTCGAAACACAAATACCGATCAAACAGGGAAATCAGGAGCCATAATGGCAAGTTTTCCATCTTAAGAAAATTCTAATAAGCCCAGAGGATTCATGCATGCAAACTGCACTTCAGATACAGGACCAATGTTTCCCAGATTTGAGAGGTTTTATTTAGTAAAGCAACATAACTCCATCTGTCCTGCCCAACACAACAAGACGAATGCTACACAGGTGTCCACACTTGCACTTCCCTCCATGACGTTCAGAGGCCACCACCATAATAAGGGAGTTAATGTTAATTCGATGTGATGCTTGTCCATATTAAACAATGAGACTCGACCCCTTAATCCTAATTTGTTAATAATAAATGTTGGATGCAAAAAAATATCAATTTGGCTCCTCATGGAATTGCCTTTGTTTGTAGGTCCTTTCATCAAGCTTTAAGATGCCTTGCTCTAAAAGTGATCCCTAGTTAGCCAGTGAGTCAGCCACCATGCTAAGATTTATCTTAACATGATAAAATTTAGTCAGTTCGAATCTATCCAATAAGAGTTAACTTATTTGAAGGATAGAAGCAAAAATATGCTCATCCTTTTATTCAATTTTATTCACTTGCTGGATCACTATCATTGAATTGTCGAAAACCATCAATTGGCGAATCCCTCTAGAGATGGCCAACTCCAATCCTTGTCACAAGACTACGTATTCAACCTGGTTATTTGTAAAGGTCTCTAACCCCAGAGAAATTTTATCTCTCTTTCTTCATCAAAACAAAAAATAACCCTTCCCACTCTTCACCATCAGCCAATTTTTTAATATATAAAGTATAATATAAATTTTTATAAATATTTAAATTACATCCAAAATATATAATCATAATTAAACCAATAAAAAATAAGTAAATATTATGTAATATTAAATAAATAAAAAATAACATTATTAATGAAGTGTATTATATTAATACATATATATTAATATTTGATAAATTAACCTTAATTCAAAATATAAACCAAACTTGATTTGTCAATGTAACTTGGAAAATCCTATATGGAGTGAGTGAAAATGTAATAGGTGGAGTGGAAGTGAAATCATTAACATTTCCTATAGAATATCCATTTAAAAATAGTTATTTTTTAGAATATATTAAATGTTATAATTTAAATATTTTATAGAATTAATTTATATTCAAAAATAGTTTTTATTAATTATAATATATATATTAATCTATATATATATAATATAACTTTTTTTACATATATTTATTTGAATTAGTTGTGCCTTATATAGTTATCAATACTAGTATTCTAAATTTTTATTATTACATATTAATAAAATTAATTACTCAGAATGATATAAGATAAAATAAGATAAGGTAAATGTATGAATTATGAGAAATGAACATTGTAGTAGGTGTGTTGACTATTACGTATGCAAATGTTTATATAAGATGAGAGCACCAAAGCCATTCTTATATGGAAGCAAGAAGCAAAAGATAACAATATAAAATAAGTTTAATTTAAAATCTAAAGAGTCAACTTACTAAATGTAGAGGCATTTCATGAGAAAGATGTATCAAATGAGTGTCACAAGTCTATGATAAAAGTGGTAGGAGGTTAGTTTAATTAAAACCTAAAAAATCGACTTACAAAATGAAGAGACAATCCACGAAAAAGATGTAGATGAGTATGTCACAAGGCTATGATATGAGTAGTAAAAGAATTATCTAGTCTACTTGAATCATCTTTCCTCACAATCGAAACCAAAAAAAAAACAAACAAACTTGATATAAATGTCTCCCTTGGAAAAAAATTAAAATAAATGTTATGACATTATATAAACTAAAAATCATATTCCTATATTTGAGAAAATCTCTCTTAATTTAATCTATTTTCTAAAGATATTATACAAAAAATTTAGTTTAATAATAAATATAAAAGAAGTAATACTATATAAAACATTATAAAACTTTTTGTTTTCCTCAATATAAATTACATTAATTTAACACTCATTATATACCTAATAAATTATTAATTTACACTTATTTACTATAACTAATGATATATATATATATCACTATATCATATATATAGTATTATTTTGCAATGTGAGTAAACGCCCATGTTTATCAACCCTTCAACTTCATCCTAAATTGTTTCATAGGCACATAATTATTAAATGTGAGTAAAAGCCACGGTTCATCGACCTTCTTTCAATTCATTCAAGTCAATTTTCATATTTTGTAGAAATGTTTTATGAACAATATATACCTTATATTTGTTATTTTAAATATAATAATTATAAATATTATTTATTTATTTTTTCAATTTCAAATATTTTTTTTTAAATTTAACAAAACAATAAAAACATAAAATCCACATTATTAAATTACAACCAAAGACCAACCAAATGACAAAGACAACCGATCTATAGTGTAACAAGGACAACCACTCTATAACAAAGATCCATTCCATTAGCTACATGATTTATAATCTTCATTTTACGTATCCCAATTATATATAATATTGAAAATCAAACTTTCTTATTATTTTTTATTGTTTAACAATCAAATTGTTTTTAACGACTATATTGTCTTGAATGGTGATATATACAGGAGCAACAATGTTGATGGTTGTAATGCTTTTACTTCAAAATATAATTATTAAGCTTTGTTGCATTCCTTTGGAACATATCATTTGGTACTCTTATTTTAGAATTAAAAACAAATAAAACCTAAATGGGTTTTACTATTTAAAATGGACTTTAGTTTTTTTTTTTTTCTAAAATCCATTAAAATGATGTGTACATCCGTGATTCCATACCATTATTTCTTAGATTTCGGACCCAATTACTATTTTTCAACCAAAAGCCAAGAAGACAATATGTTATGCAACCTAATAAACGTATCATTAAATATAAATGTAAATATATTAAAAAACATATTATATGATAGGTCAGAAAGAGACGTAAAAAATGGATTTGCTATAGGAGCATATCACTGATTTCACATAATATGGATTATTCATAAACCATTTAGTACTCCCCTCTACATCATGGTGTTTGACTTTTTCAAGCTTGCAAAAGTATGACATTACCTAAACCATGGTGCCCAACCTATGAAAAGATGCATTAATTTTATAATGAAAGACGGTGTAGTGTTAAGTGTCTTGTAATGCAAAATAACGAGTATATCGTGAATTTTACCAAAGATATCAAATTTTAAAAAAATATTTCACATAATTTAATGGGTAATAACGAAAGAATTTCTTACCACATAGTCCATATTAGGTGAAAAGACGGTGTAGTGTTAAGTGTCTTGTAATGCAAAATAACGAGTATATCGTGAATTTTACCAAAGATATCAAATTTTAAAAAAATATTTCACATAATTTAATGGGTAATAACGAAAGAATTTCTTACCACATAGTCCATATTAGGTGTAAAAGACGGTGTACTGTTAATTAAAAAAAAAAAAATCACATTATTTAATGGGTAATAATGAAAGAATTTCTTACCACATAGTCCATATTAGGTGTAAGTAAACAAAGCCTAATTTTTTTTTCCTTTTTCAGTAAAAACACTACCTTATATCATCATGATTTCAAAAACAAAATACATCAATAGATTATCTGAGTACATCATTGCTGCCACTTTAGGCAAAATAATAGGCTTGAGAGCTAACAAGAGTTCGTGTCTTGACAATATTGAGCCTGTGAAGAAGCCAAGACAACTCGTGTCATTGGTTATTTCCAAACCAAAAGTAGCACAAGAAGATAATTTTCCAGAATTACATATTATAGCGGTGGGTTGGGGGGAAACAGTGGTAGGGCTACAAAGAGCGTTGCTCGCTCATGCTTGTGGTAATCAGTGTGCTCCATCCTCGTTTCCAATCCATGTAGGTGGTCATTTGTTTGCCGGAGCTGTCGCCGAAAGCCATCTATGGAGTCGAGGAGTTCATTCTGCGAGTGTTGGAGGTCGTTGATGTAGGCCACCAGTTCATTCTGGTCATCGTAATGTTGTTCCTTCAAAGTCTCCATGCTCAGATGGAGATTGTTCAATTGTGCCGCAATGGAGTCCAGAGTGGTCGGGGCCTCTACGCGGCCCGAGGAGCGACTTGGGGACATTGCTGCCTCTGCATCAGAGTGGCAGCTCTAGATCTAGATCGACTCCAACCCCAAACTCGACACATCCTGTGCCAGACAGTTTCCATATAGTGACAGACTCCCCTCTACAAGCGTGACATCTCTGTCTCGACATACAAGCGGGACCACATGTGTGTGTAAGTAAACAAAGCCCAAAATTTTAGATAGAAGTAGCATCACCCAAAGAGCCTGGCACTTCAATCCAAAAACCCTCCTAGATGTAGTAAGCTAACAAACACTAAAATAAGTGAAAGATGGGATATCACCTCCATCTCCCCTAGCATGAACTCATGCATAAGATGTGTGTTTTAGGTGCTTTCCAAGTGAGTGCTTCTTGTTATTAATGGATTTTTCAATCTATTTAGTTCTAGCTTGATTGTGTAGTCTTGGAGGGTTTACTCTCCAACCTTTCTCCAAGGCCCTAGTTCTAGGCTACTATTGGTTTTATAACAAGAAAAAACCTAATTGATTTTAGATTAAGTAATATTTTTATAAGGTAGTTGATTATTCATGGGATTGATAATGCAACTTATGGTGTTTTTAGACTCTTGCAAATGAAAACTTAAAACAATAGTAACATTAACTTCTTTGTCCTAATTATTTAATATGTTTTGTTTTCACGATGAAGCCTGAACAACTTTTGATAAAATCACAATGAAAATGAAAACATAAAAATATATGTTTTATTCCAAGGTTGTGACAATACAACCCTTCCTACTAGGAAATTCAAAAGGAGAAGGAAACTAATCAAGTAGTACTTCAAATGCTCAAAAAGGAGAAAAGAAAAAAGGATGCAAAGAATCCTTTTTCTTTTCTTTTCAAAATGATCTACATGTATGCAATTTAGCACTAATTCATAAGAAACACCTAATACAAGATAATCCTAATGCTCAAAGCAACAACAACCATGCGAAAAGGAAAGGAAGGAGGACAAATGATGAAAAAAGTCAAGGCTCAAGACATGTAAACATTTTTTGGTAAAGAAAGAGTATGTACACATTTATTGTGAAGGAAATAAGTGTATGCTCTATTCCCAAAATCAAGAAAAGTCCCCCTCAAAAAACCATTGAAAATTAGTCTATTCGACTAGAAACAAGGCAATCAAAGTGAAACTTAATATAATACCCTACATGTAGCCATATAAGAAACAAAGGAAACTCTATTAAGTAGAAATCAAGGAGTTCTCCTCAGTGGAGTCACTAGTTTTATTGTGGATAAAACTAATCCTGTAGCTAGGGTGGGCTATTAATATATCAAGTTAAACAACAATGCAATTCAATCCCTACAATATGTCTACAATTAATTGACATAACTACTAGTTAGTTATGAGAGGGGCCTACTTGGTCCTAATTCTTGGTTGGAGATGAATCCTCCAAATTGACCTCACACCACTTGCCCTTCCTCCTATCTACACTTTTAGACCTATAATCCAACATACAAAGATATTTCTGAAATTGATTGGAAGAAAACAAAAGATGAGAATAAAATATCTACCTTATTAAGTATGTTAGAACCTTAATCAAAAAATGAATTAGATGAATCATTAGGACATTAACATAAAGTTTGGGAAAGGGAAAAAAGAGAGATATCAATTTTCATTAAAGTGAAACAATAGTACATAAAGATATACCTAATTTTTCATTGCCACCTTCCATAATTAATGTTTGGATTCTACTATCCTCAAGCCACACGAGACTTCGAAAATATTCTCAACACAACAATGAGGAGACGTGGGATGTTTTAGGCCTCAAAATATGAAAGGGATAAAATACTTAAGAAACATTGGCTCCTTGAGGGTTGAAGATTATAAAAACTATAGGAGACTACAACTTTCAATCAAGTTGGCCAGAGGGTAACTTCATTGCTACATAAGTGTTAGTTTTGTAGCCATTCCTTCCACTTAGACCTCATTTTATACAATTAAATTTGGTTGAGATAGTTTGGATTTGGTTTTAGTGAGTTATAGAAGTAGTTTTCCAGAAACCTCAATTAGAAGCGTGTAATTTTCACAAAATTTTATAGGTAAGTTTAGTCACTTTTGGAGGCATACTCCCCTTGTGTGAGGTAGAAGTGCGTATGGATGCTCCTTTTGTGAGCAAGAATAATGTATGCATTTCCAATGAGAATTTGAAAGTAGAGTTTAGAGTGGGAAAGAACTACAAAATGTGTATATGAAGGGTATGATGGCTAAATCGAAGCATCCCAAACATGGAATTGTCAAATGATGCTATAAAACCACAAAGATATTAGAAGGAATCAATGTTAACCACTATATGAGAAAAATCCTAACATTTTGTCAATGCAAATTTCTAGGTTCAAAACCTTATAGACTATGTACCATATTTTTTTTTGTATCTATTACAAATGGGTAGTAAATAAGAATTAGCATGTAAAATTACATAACATATATTTGAAGTTGAAATTGAAAATAAATAAATAAAATGTTTAAATTATTGATGACCATAATAACTAGGTTTCCCAATCTTTAGTAAAATAAATAAAAATAAGAAAATTCTATTTGCATTTATTGAACCTGCCTTCAAATGAAAGTGAGTAGCATCAATTAAAAGTAGTTCATTGTGAAAGTAATGTCTTGATTCCTTGCACTCGGTGGTTAGGCTGTGCACATAAATCGATCAAACAAGACACATGAAGAGAAAATAATTAAACTAACAAACTTCTAATTTATAAAATAATATAATTCCAAGCCTACTTCACCATGTAATCCACCCAACCCAATTCCAAAGCTATCGATATCACTTGTAGTGAAAGCACCCACACCATGTGGAGATACATAGATATGATTACATTTTTGTGACTTTATTGAATCCATCGTACCCCCATATGAGAAGTTAGAATCTTAAAACGACATTCATGCTTAGGTATACCACATTGTTTCATAAAGTATTTTAAGAATTGCCAAGTAAGTTATGTGTCTTCCAGATTGAATGAAAGCCTAGGGTTTTTATGACAAAGACAACTATCACTACCAACTAGTTGAGAACTCTTATGAGGTGGGAAAGTCTTAACCATTTGGTTGAGAGTTTTTATAAGACAAATAAATAAGATAATTGTGACTAGTCTAAAGGCTAACTAAGTCAAACCCACCAACGAGATGAAGGTAAAATGCGATATTTTTTTATAATTAAAAAACAAATGAAAAGAAATATCCCGCTATATTTATGAATAACAAAATCCAAATGAAAAAAAACAAATCAAGATCATTTACAACATCCATCCACATGTATATAATCTCAATTAACAAGTGTTGAATGAAAATTAGAGAAAACTCTATCATACTAACATATATTAGATTTATGTTAGAATTATAATAGAATATTATACATTATAACACATATCTAGATTCTTGAGCATAGGGAAGATGATACATGTTTCATTACCAATTTTTTAATAATAAATATCTAGATCCTTGAGCATATGGAAGATGATACATGTGTCATCATTTTTTTTACAAGTGATCTTAGGCCGTTAGAGAGCTTGAATGCTCTTTTCTATTGATGCATATATGATTATGGTTAGCCATTGTCACTATTCAATATATGATTATGGTTAGCGATTGTCACCATTTTCTATAAATAATAATGAGTTTTAATGATAAGCCATCGATAGCTGTTTTTATATGTGTGAGAGAAGGTTAGTGGTGGTAATTGATTTCTGAGGGGGAAAATTGACTTACAAGTTGATTTATGAATATAATATGATTATCTTTGAGGATCTCCATTATTCACCGCAACTTCCATATAATTTTGTAAATATGAACCTCATTCATCTTATAGATATTATATGAATAAATTCTTTTCCACTACACTAAATTAAATATTATTTAGATTTCAAAATCATACATATTATTTACCTATTACACCAGATATTCGTATAATCCCTAACAATCATAAAGGGGCATGGTTGATCATCCTTATACGTGTGCCTTGAACTAGAGATAACCTTAAATGATAAAGCAATGCATTTCTTTAACTCAAAATAGCATTGAAGAAAGTATTAACTTGTTTGAAGAGGGGATCTAACCACTAGGAAAGTAATTATTCACTATGTTGTAAATCCTAAAGAGTAATTTTGATTTACTTCATTTTATTATCTCATCAACAATGTCAATGGGAGACAACTTATTAACTATAGGATGAACACAATTAATGAATACATCTACTACTTGTAACATTTTCACAACTTGTCAATCGTTATTTATACACATAAAAGTTAAATATGATTTTGCACACCTACGTTATTTATTAAAATATGGGGACACTTTATAGAATGTAGGACACTATTTATCAATTTATTTAATTCGCTCTAATCAATGGCATAAATACGATGGAAAATCATAACACAATCTAATATTATTAATGGCATAAATATGATGAAAAATCATAACACAATCTAAAATTAATTATGAGATAAAGGAATATTGGA
>APFE030074580.1:0-25415 GCA_000404065.3 Pinus taeda
AATTGCTTTTCGTGGTGGTGGATTGATTGACAATATATTGTGTCAATTTTCATAATACTATCTGTGGGTGATTTCCTTAGACACAATTTGCTTCGCCGGCCACATGGATGCAAAGTATGCAGCTGGCTTATTCTGGATGAATGCTACTAATCAGAACAATCAATTTACATTGCTCTCTTCCATAGGAGGATTTTTTTGGCGTTTTGCATGATATGTTGGCCGAAATGCCGGAGGTCTCTGAACTCCATCCAGTCCCTAATGCACATGTACCTGTAATGAAGTTTAAGTTCAGAGGGATATCTATTGATTTGATCTATGCTAGCATATCACTTTGGGTAGTTTCTAACTAAACATATCGCTATTAATGTTTAGTTAGAAACTACCAAGCACATCTCCATGTGTAAACCATATGTTAAAGTGAAATCCAACAGTCATGCTCCTTGTGTTTTGTTCACTCATCAATGGTAAATGTTTCACTTGCTATCCAACAGCTTTTATGACTTCAAAGACATATCTTCGTGTTCTATTAAAGGTTTTATATGGTATTGGTGTCCCTCTGCTTATTGTCATGCTTCCCTGTAGAATGTCTTCCTGATCTTTTCTATGTTCTGCAGACTTACCTAATATTTGCTTCCATTTACTACTAGAACAATGGTATTATATGGAGATTGTACTTCCAATTACCACCTGGATATCTTGGACAAGTGAATTTCTTTATTCTGAATCTCGATGTTTACAGATTATTATAATAATTAATTATACAGAAGGCAAATGGCTGGCATGCAGATCAAAAGACAAACTGCTTTGGCATACCCAAAAAACACTGTCACTCTCATTTACATTTTACTTGGACTTAATGTTTGTTTGTGTCTGAAGAGCTCCTACAAAACTACCAAAATGTTTGTACTCTTAGAATTCGAATGCCCACCTCCTCAGACCTGAGTAACCTCTGCAATTTCATCACAAAGATCACTCAATATGACAAAGTGGCAAGTATACTAAACAGCATGACAGTCCTTGATGGTCAATGCTTCTTCAGATTTCCAAACCAAGATGGTGCTTCTAACGACTTATGTTGAAGTTTCTAACCAGTTATGTTTACAAGTAATTGGCAAAAGAATGTTTTATGACTTGGTTTTTTCTTTCCCTAAGCTATAGCTTCCTTCACTTTTTTTCCTAACAATCAGTATTTTTCTTAAGCCTTAGCTTCAATCCGGGTGCTTAGCTTCTTTGTTGAAATTACATGTGGCCTATTCTATTTATCTTGCTGATTACTCTGGACCTACCTACTGGTATATGTATTTGGACTTTTTGGAACCATTCTTATATTTGCACTGCAGGGGTAGGTGTTGTTATATATGTGGACTATCGTTTGTTGTGTTCAGGTGGTGGTTGATTTCACTGCTACGTGGTGTGGACCTTGTCAAATCATCAGTCCAGTGTTCGTGGAATTGTCGAAGAAATTCTCAGAAATATTTTTCTTAAAGGTCGATGTGGACGAATTGAGGGTACAGTCATTTAAACGCTACCCTATAAAGTATTGGTTGGAACTTGGATAGATATTTGAAATAGAATATTTTTGTCTGTGATTCTCTTTCCCAAATTTGTTGTTCTCTTTCCTTTGGTAAGAGAATTTGATGACAGGAAGAAGGGAAACGAGGAATGATTATTTAAAACAAATCAGATGTGTTACCTGGCACGTTTGTTTTTAGTATTTCTAGGAGAATTTCATGACAAGTACGTAAATGAAAAATGAATCAGATGAATCAATATAGAGCAGAGTCCAGATTAATGAAAGCTTTTCTGAGTAATGCAGAGTCCAGATTAATGAAAACTTTTCTGACTATTGCAGAGTCGAGATTCATGAAAACTTTTATGATTTTCCAGGATGTAGCTCAAGAGTGGGACGTGCAGGCCATGCCTACATTTATCTTTATTAAGGATGGAAAGGCTGTGGATAAGTTCGTGGGTGCAAATAAGGCTGAACTTCAAAGAAAAGTAGCAGCTCTTGCTACACAAGAAACCCTTGTTACTCAAGCCTAGTGCTATTCTGATATGCTATATGTCAATATTCCTTATGAATTAAAACTAAAACTATTACTGGTGTGCATGTACTGCCCATGTTGAAATTGGGAAAATATTATATTGCCCTCTGTAATTACCAACGTATTGTACACATTAGTATTAGCTTTTTACACTCGTTATCGATATGGTGTTGAATATGATGAATGAGGATACTTGTTGACAGTGTTATTGCTTTCCTAATTATTACGTGTTTTGGAGTTTTTTTGGCGTTTGTATTCAGCTAAACATTGATAAATCCCTTTTATCACAATCTGATCCTTAACATTGCTTCATTCCATGACAGCTTATTGTCCTTTATTGTTAATGTGATACCAACCATCTTCAGGTGGAAGATATATGCATAACATTCTTCAACAAAATCACCACACAAACCCATGTCAAAAACTATTCTCTTGTAATTTATGAGGTGACTGTGTGTAGTTTTTGGTGACCGCGGGCCTTTATGAGAGTCCAGAGGACGGTGCCTTAAGGAAGGAGGTTTTGGCCCAAATTGATAAGGTCAGGGGACTTTATATATATTTCCATAAAATTGGTGTATGGATTATGAAGAGGTCTTAAGCATTCAGGAAATTGTTGACATTTTCTGGTTAACGTTCCTAGTGCGGGGCAAGTCTGATTGTTTCATTATTTTCCAGATTGCAAAAGCATGGGTCAAGAGGATAACTGATGAAAGAGGGTATGATGAACAGTTGGTGGAAGATGCAAATGCGAAAATTTATACATTTGGGTCTTATCGTCTATCGGTAAGTTACCGGAACTGTCACGATTCTCGTTGCATTGCGTTGTTTTGATCGCATCTTCTATCTATTTTCAGCAAAGATTCTGGTCTTTAGGGTTCGGATAGTTTATAATCTCACCCATTAGTGTTACCGTCAACGGCTGTCAAACTGTTGAGGTCGATGTTTTCAACTATAGATCCAGATTGTCGTGGTACTTATTTCTGTTGTGTTTTAACCCTAATTTATGACTGGTCATTCGATCAGTCGATAACACTGGATGCAATTCTGTTAAATAGAAGTGTCATTAAATCTTGAAAGATGTCCACTACATGAGGGACACAGTCTTCTGTGTTTTGTGTAATGTTGCTAAGAACTACTGTTGTTATAAATGCAGAAACCTTCTCCTAAGGTTCTATGTTTTTATTGGTTTAATAATTAATTTCTAGCAAAATCTGATGTTGGCTGGTACATGGTCCAGGAGCAGATCTAGACACGCTATGTGTAGGGCCTTGCTATGTGATTAGGGAGGTGAGTATTGAATGGTTTTTTTAATTAAATTGCTTTTCGTGGTGGTGGATTGATTGACAATATATTGTGTCAATTTTCATAATACTATCTGTGGGTGATTTCCTTGGACACAATTTGCTTCGCCGGCCACATGGATGCAAAGTATGCAGCTGGCTTATTCTGGATGAATGCTACTAATCGGAACAATCAATTTACATTGCTCTCTTCCATAGGAGGATTTTTTTGGCGTTTTGCATGATATGTTGGCCGAAATGCCGGAGGTCTCTGAACTCCATCCAGTCCCTGATGCACATGTACCTGTAATGAAGTTTAAGTTCAGAGGGATATCTATTGATTTGATCTATGCTAGCATATCACTTTGGGTAGTTTCTAACTAAACATATCGCTATTAATGTTTAGTTAGAAACTACCAAGCACATCTCCATGTGTAAACCATATGTTAAAGTGAAATCCAACAGTCATGCTCCTTGTGTTTTGTTCACTCATCAATGGTAAATGTTTCACTTGCTAATTATGACTTCAAAGACATATCTTCGTGTTCTATTAAAGGTTTTCTATGGTATTGGTGTCCCTCTGCTTATTGTCATGCTTCCCTGTAGAATGTCTTCCTGATCTTTTCTATGTTCTGCAGACTTACCTAATATTTGCTTCCATTTACTACTAGAACAATGGTATTATATGGAGATTGTACTTCCAATTACCACCTGGATATCTTGGACAAGTGAATTTCTTTATTCTGAATCTCGATGTTTACAGATTATTATAATAATTAATTATACAGAAGGCAAATGGCTGGCATGCAGATCAAAAGACAAACTGCTTTGGCATACCCAAAAAACACTGTCACTCTCATTTACATTTTACTTGGACTTAATGTTTGTTTGTGTCTGAAGAGCTCCTACAAAACTACCAAAATGTTTGTACTCTTAGAATTCGAATGCCCACCTCCTCAAACCTGAGTAACCTCTGCAATTTCATCACAAAGATCACTCAATATGACAAAGTGGCAAGTATACCAAACAGCATGACAGTCCTTGATGGTCAATGCTTCTTCAGATTTCCAAACCAAGATGGTGCTTCTAACGAGTTATGTTGAAGTTTCTAACCAGTTATGTTTACAAGTAATTGGCAAAAGAATGTTTTATGACTTGGTTTTTTCTTTCCCTAAGCTATAGCTTCATTCACTTTTTTTCCTAACAATCAGTATTTTTCTTAAGCCTTAGCTTCAATCCGGGTGCTTAGCTTCTTTGTTGAAATTACATGTGGCCTATTCTATTTATCTTGCGGATTACTCTGTACCTACCTACTGGTATATGTATTTGGACTTTTTGGAACCATTCTTATATTTGCACTGCAGGGGTAGGTGCTGTTATATATGTGGACTATCGTTTGCTGTGTTCAGGTGGTGGTTGATTTCACTGCTACGTGGTGTGGACCTTGTCAAATCATCAGTCCAGTGTTCGTGGAATTGTCGAAGAAATTCTCAGAAATATTTTTCTTAAAGGTCGATGTGGACGAATTGAGGGTACAGTCATTTAATCACCACGCAAACCCATGTCAAAAACTATTCTCTTGTAATTTATAGGCCCCAAAACTCCTCATAGATCAGTGAAACTGTAACTGACTTTGGCAATTCCAATTTAGTAATCCTATCGGCCTCTCTTTGTACCTTTTGGGACAATTGCTAGTTTATTTTTTTTGGTTGTATTTCTCATCCGCTGCATGTAATAATTAACTTTAATATGCAAAATTGAATTTTTGTTTAACCAACTTTATTAATGTTCAGTCGGTAGATGGAGAGGACTCTGGAAATCGATGAGAACAATCATATTCTTGAGGTTCTCGAGAGGTTGAGATATCCTCCTGCTAAACAAACACAAATTTCTGGTGATGAGACCAACCGATCTATTCAATCTCAGGATGTAATGAAATCCTTTCTATTGCAGGGTGAAAATCTTTTGGAACAATTTGGATTGACTTTGAAGAAATTGGATGAGGAGGAGGAAACCACTGCAGATTGTGTTGTTGAAAATGATGACGTGGAGGAAGGGGAGATTGATTAAGTCGTGAAATTGTACATTTTATTTTATTTCTTTATTCTTTTCAGGAGTTGAGAAGTGATGTGAAGGACAAATCTTCAACTTGAGGTGATAAACATCCTCATCTATATATATGAGAAAAGACACGATGTAAATTAATTTTCTGTCCCATTTGTCTCCTTCATGTTTTTTTTTTTCCAAAGAAAAAAAACAGTAACTTTTTATTAAACAAATAATGCAAAGTTACATAATCAGGTGTCCAAAGACATGCCGGTAGCTGCTGCAAGGGCTCATGTGCTATTGCACCCCACACAACGTTAGCGAACTAACGTGCACAAAGAAAGAGAAGAAGAGAAAAAGAAGTAGAAGAAAGAGGAGAAGGGGGAAGAAAAACTGAAAACCCGCAGGGAGCATGACTCAAGCTTCAAGTTTTTCTCCCCTTTTTCTTTTCGACCTTACGCCATTCTCCCAGAGATGGCTCAATCGAGGCGATGACTATCTGTGTTTCTGTATTCTGAGGGCCAGTTTCTTTGTCTGAATCTGAGGTGTCTGAGAGATGGTGCCGTTTGTTGCCTCCTGAGCTTGGCGCCATGCTAGACTTTTCTGCCTTGTTGTCTATCGGGGTTTCCTTCTGTTTTTCCATTTCTTGAGGTATCTCGGTTTTCTCTGCTGGGTTCTCATCCTCTGCTGCTTCTGATTCTTCGTCCTCTGACTCTGGGGGTGAAAATTGCCATCCTTTTTTCTGCTTCCCTTTCTGCTTTTTCTTATTCTTGATTTCTGGACATGAACTCTGTAAATGTCCTATCTGCCTACAAATCCTACATCTGAAGGCGGTGTTTTCATAATCTAGGACCTGTAGCCAGTTCTGCTGTTTGTAGACCAGTCTTATGTTATCCGGCAACCCTTTACTTAGATCTACTTCCACACAGATCCGTGCAAAAGTGTAGATCCTTTCGTCAATCCTTTCCAGATCTGTTTTGACATATTTTCCTATACTGTTCCCAATACCTTCCAGCACTCGTTCATGCCAAAAGTGCAGTGGAAGATTGTATAGTCTAACCCAAACTGGCATTTTGGTTACAATCATTTTATTTGGATCAAAATCTGGGAACCATGGGGTCACAAACAGCCCCGCTGTTCCCCAGAACCATGGCCCTGTGCTTATGACTGTATCTCTGACTTCCTTGGATGTAAATTTCACTATGAAGAACCCTTTTGAGCAGAGATGGATATCACATTCCATGGTCCATTTGGTGAAGATCCAATGGAATAGATCCAAGGGTTTGGGCCAGAAACTGTTAAAGCGGCAGATTAGAGCTTGTGTTTCATAGGCCTCCACAACATCATCAATCCCTGACGAATCTAAGTTTAGAGCTGGGGTTTCTTCTGACTGATCAACTATGTATGGCCTAGGTAGGCCGCCGTAACCTGGAGAGGGCCCTGAGCCATATCCTGGAGAGGGCCCTGAATTTCTGCTGCCCTGAAGGATGTTTTTGAAGGATAAACCTCCCTTGGTTTGGTGCTGGGCAGCATATTTTTTCCCTTTGACTTCCCCTGAAGAACTTGCCTGTCCATGAGGCTGAGCCCCCCCTCTCAATCTGAAGTTTAGCTTAATAATAGATCCTGGCCCAATCTCATAACTTTCCAGCGATCTACAATCCTGGAGTGACCACTTGTCGCTGACCAGATGTTGGATCTGGACTGGGTATCCCATTTCTGTCCATATTTTGTGTTTCAACTGCAAAGGTGTGTCTCCTGCATTAACCCATAAAAAACGCGTTATCCCTGAGGGGTATTGATCAGAATCTGAAAGCACTTATTATTTACCTGCTCTGGCTGAAGACAGAGATCCAGATCTGGCTCTGTTTTGGGTCTTTTTCCTTTGTGCATGTTTGGATCTTTCGAGGCCCTGCTCGCACTTTGGTTGTAATCTTCGATCTGCTGCTTGGGATCGTAGGGAACAAGATCGCGTAGATCTAAATCATAGCTGCTAGTATTGGGTCCATGCAAAGAGAGAGAAAACGGATCTGCAGCATGCAGTCCCCTCCATCTAGTTTCCATTATGATCTGGGTTTGTTTTGCCCAGACCCCAAAACGCCTTGCTTCCCGCCGACATCCTTGGTTGCCTACACATCTTGGGATTTCGATTTTCCGGCAAGGAAGAACTTTCCCGCGGGACAACGCAGGGATGTATGCTTCCAGTGAAGCCTTCACCGCGTATTCTTCTTGCAGGGGCATGTTTCGTTTCCCTTCCAGGAAAAAGGGTTTCCATTTATCCAAAAACACCTCAGTACCACATTCGCCTTGACCTGGGAAAGAAAGGAATGTGAAAGGCCATATCGCTGTGACCGCCAACAGCTTCTCGGCATCGATATCTGGATACCCATGATCCGGTTCGCGCTCAGGGCCAGAGCCAAGTATGGGGGCCGAAGCGGCTACTGCACAAACGTTGTTCGAAGAAACCCTAGCTATCACCATCCTTCTTTTCCTTGTCTCTCTCCTTCATGTTATCCAATAGATGCAAAAGAATTTGCTTGGGCATCTTCCTTTTGGTTAACGGGTGAGATCGATATAAGTTGGCCCAATTGTAACGGCCCGTTCAGAGATTTAGAAAAATTCCAATGATAGAATGGATTTCCTCTTTTGTTAGTTCACGATTTTGTAAAGGAGAAAAAGCACAAAATGCAGCATACTTTCTGGGTATCCACAGGCATGGCCATCCACATGAAATTTCTATATACTCACAGGAATGGAAAAAAAACATGTTAGGGGGAAAGTGCAGAGATTTTATACATCAAAAAGTATTTTCAAATCATTTTGATAAAAACTTTTTTGTTTAGACCTATGTATTATACATGGATTGTCTTTTTGGCTACCAATCATCCAAGTACGTTGCAAAGAGACTTGTTTTTTTGAATCTATAACAATCGCGGGCATATATGAAAATTTCAAACAAAATCACTACTGAAACATTGTTATTATAGTGTGGACGTTGCTGTAAAGTTGTATTTAAGCCCCAATGCTCTGGGTTTAGATTAATTCAATAAATATAATGTTCGTAGCTTGCGTCTTTTTGTTCCCACTTTCTTGGAAGAAGCAAACACCAAAGAAATTACATGTCTTGTTCTGTTCTGATATGGAAAAACATTATCAAAGTTGGTGGTTTAGCTAAAGCGATACAAAAGGAATAATTATTAGATATGGTTATGTGGCATATGTTAAAATGCATTGCACCTTATATTTCCTGCCATCTTTGTCATCCTATGGAGATAATTTTGGTGTGGTTATATATGAGTTTGAGTGCTAACGGAAGCTCTGAAATATCTGCATCAGGGAATTTTCCTTCTAAAGATTATTTTGGTACAGTTATAATTTTTTTAGTCCAAGAGTGCTAGTGAATGCATCAAAAACCTCTGCTAATTCACAAAATGATTTATTTACATCATTGGTAGAGCTTATGCATAAAAAGCAATTATCTTGTATGAGATATGGCCTGAAATAAACGTTGAAAGCATAAGGAAAAATGTGTTCTATAAAAATTTCACTACACGTGAGAATGATTTCAGTTTTAAGAGAAAGCCTAGTTGTATTTCTTCTATCAATTTCACAACAGATGAGAATAATTTCAGTTTTAAGAGAAAACCCAGTTGTATGTCTTCTATCAATTGTTCTATCTCCTTGTTCATGTTGCTTTAAATTTGACCAACATATTCATTGCACATCACTCAATTCCCAAAGCAAAAACAATCATTTTTCAACTCGTTGCACAACAAATTCATATGGAAAATTATCCGTCAAGTGCTGAAGTTATTTGTGGGTAGTTGTATATGGTAGAAAAGCACCATTCTCGTTTCCAATAATGTTGGTGCATCCTGTATTTAAAAAATTATTAACAATGTTTCAGTCAGAGAAGTTTTGGGGATTTTACCAAAATTTTGAATATGGGTTCCAAAATTTCCATTGATTATAATAACTTTATCAATGGCATCGTGGGAATTTTTGACAACTTTATCGTTGTTAGTGTTCATTTTCCTTTTAGATGTGTGTTAATTCTCCTTTCAATTGTATTTTCAGAAAGTGGTGATGCATATATGGTTTACCCAACATCAATAAATATGGGTAAACTAAAAACAATATGCGTTTGATTTATAAGTAGTCTCATTTGATAAATTAGCAGCATTTACATTATCACTAATTAAGTTTCGGTGCTTTAAGGATGACATCAATTTAATATCAAATCTCATAAATAACTTCTCACAAGTTTCTATTTAAAACTTAAGTATTTGTTGAAAAGACAAGTTTTATTTGTATAATTTGTAGGATTCAAACATATCAATTTGTTTTAAAAACACATAATTGGTTTAGGTAGTCAAGACTCCATTTTGAAAACCTATTTTTATTTATTTATTTCGAAAGTACATTTTAAACATCTAAAATTCACAATTTTATTAAAAATTGTATCGTTAAATCTAGATGACAACAATGAAAACACATAATTGGTTGTATCACTAAATTTAGATGGAAGAAACAAAAACACAAAATTGATTTATGTATTTAAGAGCACATTTTGAAAAACTATTTTTTAATTGATTTATGTATTCAAAAACACATTTTAAACAACTAAATTTACAATCTTACCAGAAAATTGTATCACTAAATTTAGATAACAAAAATATTTTTTTTTTCATAAATGAAGTAACTAATCTATTCTATTAATGCCTTTTCTTAATAAATATCTAAACTAGGCCTACTAACTTTGATCAAAATTGATTACAATGCATGTTAAAATTGTAAATAATTTACAATTATTAATTATAATCTCAGAGTGTATAAGCTTTCACAATTAAACACATCCTGATGTGTGGTTTATTATTGAAAAATCATCCTCCCCTGTGATTAGTATTCACCTTGGCTCTTAGGTTAGGTGATTAGAGAGTTCCTTGTGTCATGTTGAGCTTACTATTCACCTTGGCTATTGGGTTATATGATTAGAGAGTTCCCTATATCATGCAGAATTCTATGAGTGGAACCATAAGTGGGTAAGCACCCATGCATCAATAGATTGCTATGAGTGGAATCATAAGTGGGTAAGCACCGGTGAACTGTGAGAACATGTGTGCTTAAGAAGGTCTGAGTGTCATTTGAGTTCCGAGTTTCACCTGCCCAAAACTCAAAATCAAACAACACAAATGAGAGCTATTGACAATTATTTCATTTCTGTCTCGATTGGTGTAAATAGGTTCATTAATCTAGCCTGAGTTAATATTATAAATAATTTTTCATTTGTGCAGTTATTCACATTTTTGGCCTTTTGATTTTTCTACCTATGAATGACTAATTGTGTCATAGATCTGTGAAAAATAAAAAGAATTTTGAGGGAATTTAATCCTTCAGATCTATTTTGTCTTACCTTATCACTAGTCATGATGTAGTAATAATATATAACTTTCAACATGTGGTTGCCAAAATTAAATTTTCCATGAAAATTCTCATTTAATTCAAAATTGTTGCTTCTATTTTGACTTCATTTACAATGAGTGGCTACTATATTTTTGTATCTTCTTGCTTTTGACAACCTTTGATATTGTTCAATAGATTTCTCTGTATCTTTATATTGTTCTTTGTCGTGCTAATAATGTTGATTGAATGATCTTAGACATTATAAATATATCATTTTGAAACATTATAATATTGTGCAAAGATTATATTGATTTTACAAAACACTTCAAGCTACTAGTTCATTTTCTACTACGTTATGCGTTTTTTTGCAACATCTAATACAAATACTAATTTAAAATCTAATAAAATTCATTTTTAAATTAATTAAATTACATATATTAGATATTAACCTTGCACAAGTCAATTACAATAAAACATTTAAAAATTAAATTTATTTACCTATTAAAAAATACAATTTCATCCCATCAAAATGAAAATTACACATATAATGGAAAACTCCTTACTCAAATTTTAATGATAAAAAAAATGAAAATTGCAAAATTCACATAGTAAAAGATTTCACCATTAACAACAACAATAATTCATGAAATCGAAAATTATAAATTTAACCCAAAAAAATCATTACTCATATCCTAATAATAACAAACTTGTTTAAAATATTTAAACAAAATTAAAAAAACAAATTTGCCACGCGTACGCGCTAATTAATGACCTGGAAAATTGATTTGTAAATAAATACGAAGACGACAGAAGGGGGCTCAGTAGCACAATTTTCGGTGTTGATATCACACCGAAGATGGGAGTCAGGGATGGAATTTGACGGGCATTTTGCCCGTCATAAGGCTTTTTGCACGTATTTGATGGCTGGAATTTGTCATTCCCCGTTTTGAGTGACTGACGTGCCTGGAAGAGTTAAAGACGGATTTTTGACGTTTGGAACTTTTTCCAAAACGTTTTTAAGCACCAAAGGTTCTTACGCGGCAAGTTTTTTCATATAACAGGGTATTTTTTGGGCAAGTTTTTTTAATTGAAAATATGCTAAATTCTAATCAGCGTTGGTATAGTTACACTAGCAAATAATTATTGCGGCTCGTGCATGCAACCACAAAGAAATTAGTTGAATTGCTTTTAAAAAGCCAACAAAGAAATTAGTTAAATCGAAGTGGATCGTTCATTCTTGTCACCATAGTAAACTGATATGCAGCCATTTCATTAATATAACCCCAAAATTTGGTTTTGTTTTCTTTTTTACGGTTAGTTTTAATATATTTTACAAATTTAGTTAGTAATAGTAAAATATTTCAATAAGAGATGTGGTCTATAATGTTATGTTATGTAAATATTTTGATTGGGTCAAAATAAACTTAAATAAAAATAATTTTATTTTAAATAAAAATTTTACTTTATTATTTTTTTAGTAAAAACTTTATAATAAAATAAAAATTCTTTTTATTATTTTAGTTGGATAGTTAAAGTAAAATAGAAAAACTTTAATCATTAAATATCGTAAAAGAAAATGATTGGTTACTGGCATTTTCCCTTTCCAGTAACTTACTATTATTAGTTTGCATAGAACACTTAAACAAAGTACAATACATGAGAGATAGTCGTAGCTTCAAAAATAATGGAAATTCTAATATTATTTGAAATGGGAAACTGAAAATTTCAACATGCAGAGCAGATGAGTTATTTAAGCCAGACCAAACTACCCAAGAAATAAATGGATAATTTCGTGGTATTTTTGGAAAAGGTCACGTTGTTTTGTGTTTATTTAAGGTTATACTATTTTTTAGGAAAAGAAGATACATAAATATTATTTTATATAAAAGATTAGATACATTATTTTTGTTAGAAATACTATATGGTAAAAGAGATAAATTAATTGTATTAATTTTTTTAACCAAAAGTATATGAATTTTTTTTGCATGAAATGATAAGAATTAGAATTATTTTTTTGAAAATTTGCTTATAAATCATGTGCATATATATATAAGAATCCATGCTTGTTTTCGTAAAAAGATTGTGTTTGTATGATAGAACTTACAACTTACGCCCCTTTATTTTTCATACAGCAGGGTATTTTTTGGGCAAGTTTTTTTAATTGAAAATATGCTAAATTCTAAATTCTAAAGCCGACATGAATTATGTGGGGCATGTATGATATACGTGGGCTTTACATGTAATAAAGGGAGGTCGGCCATGAATAAGCAACCCCCTTAACATGAGGAAGGAAACGTATATATATGAGTGAAGGAAGAGCTCATTTCACTCATCGACTTTCGATTGAAGAGCTCTTCGCATAAGAGACAAGGGAAGTGCGAAGGACGAAGGGGATATGCGCAATCCTCATGCGCATAAAGACTAAGGGACTTCGCATATTTCAGATGCGCATAAAGACTAATGGACTTCGCATATTTCAGATTGGTTTATGTGGAGTATTGGCTCGGTTAAGGAAGGTTTATACACGGGTATGCAGGATTGTACGAGCGAGTGGAGGCCGCTCTTGGCAAGGTGCAGATCGGTGTATGTTTAAAGGCCATTCTTGGCAAAGGTGCAGATTGGACAACATCACTCTTGAAGGGCAAAATTTTTAATATAACGTTTCTTGACGGGAAGCATAAGGACCCAAAACGTCAAAAAAAATTTGTATGACAGGTAAAGAGAAATCCAAATTCCTACCCTGATGAGAGTGAACTTGAATCCTCCTTTCGTACTTGCTTTCATCATAGCCACTATGTTCCCTTTCTTCTACGTGTTGGTTCCTTTGTGGATATTAATTTCATTAAATTCTAATCATATTAATACATGTGGGATAATTATGCTGTGCTCCTCTATCGTACGAACGAATAAATGCATATTTAAGTTTGACTTTGACTACGGAATTCTGAAACGAGCATTATGGAATATATGATTTTTTTTGGTTGCATATAAAGAAGAAAAGACTAAATAATGTGTAATTATTTAGGTCAAATATAATTGATAGGTATTGGGTAAGAAATATTTTGACTAGATTATTATCAAGTGGAAATATATTATAAATAACATTTAGCAGTATGATTAAGTCTCATTAAATACAATAAAATATTTAGTAGTATTATTATGTTTAAGTAATGATTATATTTATGTATAGAAATATGATTATGTTGGGATTATAAAAGTAAGAAGTAAAATAAGTATGATTTTTTATTTTTAAATAGTATGGATAGATGATATTTTTTATTTTTTAATAATGTTTAAAGGAAAATAATGATGTTATTCATATTCATATAATATTAGTGTTGATATTTTTGTGAAGATTAAATATTGATGTTTAGTGTTATTATTATGTTTAAATAGTTATTATATTTTATGAATTGAAGCATTATTATGTGAGGCTAGATGTTGAGATTATGAAAGTAGTAAAGAAAATAAGCATGCTTTTTTATTTTATTTTTTTTAGTAGTGTGGGATAAATAATATCTTTCTTTTTTTCATAATGTTTAAAGGAGAATAATGATGTTATTCACATTCGTATATTATTAGCGCGTGACATTGTTGTGAAGATCAAATCTTGATCTTTTGTGTTGCCAATGTCAATGGTAAACCTTGTTAAGATCATTCCTTGAGATTTATGTATAGTCAATACCCAAGCCAACAAAAGTGGGATTTGTTTCTTGTTAGTTTGTTGTGTGAGGAGAATTGGCTCATGCTTTGGTTGGGTTTGTTCTAATGGAATGCCACTATCTTTATCAAAAGCCACATCAACATATGTTGGCAAATTTAGAGGGCTACTTCTTGGTGTATATACAATTTGAATGAATACTCCAAAATCACCATTGACTAATAATGTTTGGACCCATAAATTATAGGATAGCATAACTCATTGGCTTACATGTAGCAATACATTTTTTTCGAATTGATCATCGTGATGTTAGTGTGCTTCTGAACCACTTGTCAATTCTCCAACACTGTGTGTTATTGGCATATTTAAGGATTGGAGCATGAACTTGTCATGGTTGTTGACAAGAATGTTTGTTGCAAATAAATGAATTAAATTGTCAAATATTTAACATTCTTCAATGGACAAGAATTTGTTAGAAATATTTTGAAGGAGGTTGAAGCCATTATTTTTGGTGTAGAATTGTGAATATTTGAACAACTTAAAGAATTAGGCCTAGGTGCTAGTGATGCCTTGATGTCAAGAGATTGTTTCCAAATTTATTACAATGGTAAAGGTTGTCCATAAACTATGTGCTGGAGTTGCTTCTGCATAACTAGGTTTATCCATTACTAGTGGTATTTCTCACAAAAATTATTAAGTGATGACCAAATGAGTAGTTGTTTCCCCTTGGAAATGTGTCACACAAGCTACTTATATTTATAAGTATATATCATGAACATAATTATTGCTTTATTTTAATTAAAATATTTAAACACACAATTTTAAGATAATTAGTTTATTATAAATACTTAAATTGTTATTATTATTAATCATTTAATTTAATAGATATAATTGATATAAATACAACAACAAACCTTGTAAGTATTGTAAACACAAAGGAAAATTTTAGATACTTTTGATAGATAGAAACTAATTTTTATGTTTTTTTCCCCAAAAAAAGCTAATTATCGTTTTTTCTATAAACAATTCAACCAAATTTTATAAAAAAAAATAATTTACTTTTAAAATCTCTAAAATTATATATATATATATATTATATAATATATATAATATATAAAATAAGATTGGACAAAGTTTTACAGTTTAAAAACGAAATTTTTTATTCTTAGAATTTTCCATGAACCAACCCAAATCCAGTAAATTATGTATAGAAAAAATAAATATAACATAAAACTTCATTTAGTGGACCTCAAAAAATATATGAAAATTTTGAAATTGAAGAACAAACTTAACACACGAATAAATTTATTTTTAATGCCTAGATAATGATTTATTTATAAGCAATTAATTTATATCCATGAGATTGCAACAATTTGAATTAAACCTAGTTATTTGTATGCAAATAAACATAATACATAATATGAAACAACATTTTATTAAGCAAAGTCACTTGTGTTTTTTCCACATATATATAGAAATAAAATATCAAATAATGTAGACAATTTATCCTCTTTATATAATTTTCATATTATATAGTGTTAAATTTTTTTAAATATAAAATATTTATATAGTTTTTTATAGTTTAAAATTTTTTTTTTTTTTTTTTCTCAATTGGTCTACTCCTATATTCATACAAAAAATTTAC
Source organism: Pinus taeda (assembly GCA_000404065.3). Taxonomy (NCBI): domain Eukaryota; kingdom Viridiplantae; phylum Streptophyta; class Pinopsida; order Pinales; family Pinaceae; genus Pinus; species Pinus taeda. The sequence goes on from APFE030074580.1 coordinate 16,078, forward strand.
AGCGAGGCCACTGCCTTGAGAATTCATGCCATGAAGTTGGCATAGAGCAAAAAAATCTTGGCATCTTGACTGTGGAACCGGCAAAATGACTTACATCAGAGAAATTAATTTCAAGGAACATTGAACATTCCAGAAAGACTCGAAAAATTGACCCATACAGCGATACCGGACTGAGTTAAACATTGTTGTTTCAAGAACCGATTTTTACATAAACAGAAACATAAACAGACCCCGACCTGTATCATAGACAAAAGCCTGAAACATGCATGAACACTGTAAATCGAAAAGGAGGTGAGCTTCGCCTTCGGAGGAAGAACCAGAAAACCAGAGGCGTTGACTGGTTCAATCTTCATCTGAGGTTGACGGTTGTTCCTCCACAATTCGGCACCCAAATTGACCTGAGTCCATGGAGTTAGAAGAATGGACTGCAGAGCTTGAAGGCTCTCCTCTCGCAGGCTCGCTTGGGCCAACATTGGCTTCAGTGTGCATAGTAGGCATGCCTCTGGTGACATGGCGCGGGGTGGCAATTTGACTTGCCAACCTCTGTTCCGTAGGAACCCCATGTTGAACTGCTCCCGAACCCATGGCATTCTCACATTTTTCGATTGTCACAAAGACGATGAAGGAGGAATTTGCCAGAGAACAAGGAATGCAGAAGCGGGCTGTGGATGCGCGTGATGCATACAAGCTCTGCCTCTAGCTTGCCCCCTTCCCCTGCCCCTGCCACTTCTGGTGGCTGGATAGAATGACGCATCCTCAGAGGGGTCCAGAGTGGTGGAGGAGTGCTGGTGGGTGGCTCGACCACATGAACCGCCACGCCTGCTTACCATTCTCAGCCTTTCTCCTGGAATTTTTATGGGATGAGGACTGATAAACGGAGGAGGGAGGGCGGAGAAATGACTAAGGGGCGTGCGCACAGAGAGAGCCGAAGACTGTGCCCGAGAAAAGTTGTGAGCGTCAGGAACCAGAGCTGAATGGAGGCTGGAGATGGTGAAGGCACATATAGCCCAACAGAGATAGACCAACAGGGAAGAACTCTCAGCATGCACCAGAGCCGACGGGAAGCAGGTGGACGCGCTATCGCTCGGAGAGTCGCCTGGGACTGCAACCTTGATGGAGCTGAAGGCATGCATCAGAACAACAGCTATGAGGATTAAACTGAGCGCCATTGCGCCAATAACTAGAAGCAGGGAAGGTAGTGTTAATGCTTCCATTAATGGGTTTGTACGAGGCCAGCTTTCCAGCCCATGACGCTTACACTTGGTGCAGTTGGGTTGCCACTTGCCCACCTTGCGCACCTCCATCGTACCTCTATGCCTATCAATCACCCGCATCCGGGAAGTTAAAAAAAAAATATTAAAAAATATGTATGTAATTGTTTTTATTTAACTTTATAGATTTATTTTACCAAATTAAAAACATTAATTATCCAACAATTTTCAAAAGGCTTATTGCATCCTAGAAACACATCTCAAGTAGTCATGTTTCGAAGGGCATTCATATGTTTCACAAAACAATTAACTACATAATATTGCAATGGTTATTCATTTTGTTGCCATAAATTCAAATCTAGCTAGTTTTTCATTATTTCATAACTCCAAATTTGTAAAAGGTGGGGAAAGGTTTGCTAATGCCTACACCATCACTCTATTAGAGTTCCAATAAATATTGAAACTTGTAAGTTTACATAGTGATCTTATCAAATGTGTTGTCAGCCTTATCCTTATCTATTGAGTCATTAGTCTTATCTTCTAGCTATTGCTAGAAGCCTATATTGTTCCTATAAATTAGGTTCATGTATAGCTCATTTTCTCAAGCAATGAAGTGTGTTTTCTCTTCGTTCTTCATCTTGTTATCTCTTGGTAAAGGATTGTTTAGCTTTGTAGTCTGATCCTTGGGTATTTTAATAATCTTTCATGGTATCAGAGCTATACTGTGAGCTCCCTTCTCATCTTTTTGAGATCTATTTTAAAGTTTATAAGATCTAGTTTTGGACCTATATTTGTTGTAGTTTGTTATTTGCTAAAGGCAGTGCGCTCACATTGGGCATTTAAAGTTGTTATCTTCGTCTTACATTTTCCTCTTTAGTGGAAGATCAACACAATATTTACATTTGTGTTTAGTGGAGGTGCTGAGACATGACCAAAAGCTTCGAATCAAAGGCCAGTCATTGAGATTTTCAGACACTTGGTCGAATCTCAGTACTATTAATTGTTTTCAACACTTTCCTTTCAAAAGCGTGGAGCCCTCGAGCGCCAAGTTGGAAGAGTTTTTGTTACCTCTCTTATTGGTCGTCGTCTGGTGAAGACATTTGATGAATCTTTCTCAGTCATTGAAATGATGTAGAGATTATAAGTTTGAAGTTTGTTGTTCAGTCTTTAAAGCCGCTGCAGAAGAGCATGGAGGTTTTTGAGGTATCGTTCAATGAATTTGTGAATTTACCGTAAGTTCTCAAAGGCTCCATTCATATTTCACAGAATTTGCCATAATTAATATACCTTTTTTTTTTGTTTCTTGTGATTTAAAAAAAAAAGAGAAAGGGTATTTAGAAACGAAGAAAGGAATTTATGAATGTGATGTTTTGGATTTCAAAAAAGAGAAAGTTTGCTCGCAATTTTTAAAGGAGGAAGAAAGTGTATGAGTATTTTTTTTAAAAGGTTTAATTTGCTTGGGCCCTCATTAAAATTATTTTGAAATTCTTTGGATTTTGTTGAACAAAATCTCTTGAATTTTTTTTGGTTAAAAAAATAATTAGACAAAAATTATCGGTCAGAGTAAAAAGAAGAATCTGGGAAAATATTATTGGATTTTTCTAGCAAAAATTCTTGGCATTGGTTTTTACTCGCCTAAAAAGAAGTTTGGGCAATTTTTTTTGGCATTCTGTAGTAGTTGTAAAATTTGAGTTTTGATAATATGGCAGAGTTAAGGATAATAGAGTTACTTACTCCTTACAATTATCATACCTGGAAAAGAAAAATGCAATAATTGTTGCAATCTAAGGGGTTGTGGCAAACATTAAGTGAAAACCAACCGAATTTTACAAAATAAGTTGAAAAATTTGCCTACAAGAACAAACTAGATGATACAATGGGGCTGATTGGGTTGCATGTTTCAGACAACCTGTTATTTCATCTTGAAGAATGTGAAACTCGCAAATAAAGTTGGGAAAAACTAGCTTCTGTATTTGGAGGTATCAATGAGTTCCATGCATTAGAATCGAAACTAAATTATCAACCCCAATACCTAATAAGCATGCCTCTATTGAGGAGTATCTGGCTCAATTCAGGTCTTTGTTGGCTCAATTAAAAGCACGTGGCAAGGAGAAAAAATATGTTGAATGTATTTTCTTGATTTTGTGATAATTAAATGGTCCTTTTTAGGTTTTTGCATCTACCTTCTACGCATCAAGGGGTGCCCTTGGTGACAAATTTCAAATCCCCAGCTTTGAGATATTTTGTGATCGTCTCATATGAGAACAATCTAAGCTCAAGCAACTAGATGTTCTCTCTAGCTCTTCAAATCAATATTTGGTGGCTCATAACTCCAAAGGTAAGCACAAAGTTCGATTTCAACCAAAGAAACATTATGAACAGGCCCGTGAGTCTCCCACTAAGCCTAAGAATAACACTAAGTCTTCTCCTCCAGTTTATAAGAATGAAGAATCCTCTTTAAAGACAAACAAAAAATAGGAAAAGAAGAAGACGAAAACTAATGAAATTTGTACTTTTTGTGGCAAACAGGGGCATATTGAAGAAATATGTTTGATAAAGTTGAATACCTTAGAAGAGGCCATGAAGAAGCACAATATTTCAATAGGAAGGGGTATGCTCTATCAGTCTAATCCATATGTAAATGTACAAACAATTGGATACTTGATTCAGGAGCTTCACATCATATGACCCCTTGTTAAGACCTTCTTCCCTCTACATCTCATAGAACATCTCTCAAATTGTAGTTGGTGACTCTACACAACTTGAAGTATTGATATTAGGCACTGTACAAATGACAAATGGGTGCATGAACAATGTGCTCCTAGTCCGTGAAATTTCTGCAAATTTATTGTCCATTTATCAAATATGTCATTCTGGTAATGGGAAAACTATAGATTTTTCTCCAAATGACGTAGTCATTAGAGAACTACATGACCCTGCAGTTGTTGTTGCTATTGTTCAAGATGATCATGCCTCTAGATTATATAAGTTTTATATATCTTGTGATCTCTTGGTAGAAGGATTGTTTAGCTTTGTAGTCTGATCCTTGGGTATTTTAATACTCTTTTACACTCTGCCCTATAGAAACTCTCCACCGCGGCCCTTTTACCGACAATTTAACCATATATACAACATTAAAATGTTAACATTTCATGGACTCACTTATATATTGATGGATTCATAAATATGATATCATATATTTTCATTTGTATAATATTATAATGAATTAATTATCATATCAACTACATCTCTACTAACATATTTATATGTATAATATTACAGTAAATTAATTACCATATCAATTAAATCTATCCATCTATTCTAACAAGCGTAATAATATCATGACAAGATACTAAACCAAGCTATTGATCTACAATATGTGCCTTTGTAGTGTCAAGATATCCCCTCAAACTCATGTTTGGGATAACCTCCTTCTCAATAGTTTTTTTTAGTTGTTAACTATATTCAATTAGCATTGACGTATCACATACCCATCACCAAATTCTTTTCATATGATATTGATGTTTCTATTTCCAAAACACATCTTATAATATGTATAATGGCTCATGTGGTAGAAACGCATATTGCTAATATAGTAACATAAATCGAATTAAATGTAAATGGTGTGGTTATAGGGATATAGAATTGGAAATAATGGAACTATTTTTTTTTAAGGTTCGACTTTATATTATGGTGCCAAAAATATACAGTTTGTTTTTCTTGGTGTTATGGGCCACCCTATTAGGAAACCAGCCCAATAACACATATAGAAATGGAAGAAATGGGGTTCCTAATCAAAGGACAAGTCCATAGACTGTCTCAAGTGTCGAATTGACAATGTCAATAGGAAAGAGGAATTGGGGCGGACAAGAGAAGAAGAGGAGAACAAGGTAAATGGGGCGTGTTGATGCATAAGAAGAGGGGGAACTAGACAACAAAATAGGGGGATATTGTGCATTGAGAAAGAGAAGAGGAGACGAGTGTCTTCCTAGCCTGCATATTCATGTATGCATACAGGCTTGGAATAATGCATGTGGACTCTTTGTGCTTTGAAGAAGCTAGGCTGAGAAACCTTTGGGGCTTGTTGGATGAGAATCACTAGGGCTGTGGTTGTGCTCTTGGGGTTGACAAAACCAATGGAGACTAGTTGGTTGAGAACTCACTAAGAGGTTGAGGCACCCCATATCTAATGGGATGATAACATTTTGTGTAGCCTTGGGGGGATTGAGAACATAGGTTCTAGCACCACTAAGAAGTTGTTGGCCAATGCACTCTTATTCGTATAAAATTAACACAATTGGAAAACCTCCTTTTTATTTATACATATCCCTCTCCAAGATAAATCTAAGACTCTCTACGCTCCGCATAAACCCCTGTGTTTTTTTGCTGAAGGATTTAAATCCTTTGTGGTGTAACAATGTGGAGATATTGAGAATACCTAAGAAATGACCATTGTTCATCGTATGTAAATGAATGGTTTAGAAATCCTGAGAAAACTATCTTCAGAGACTCTAAATCCGACTCAGGGGTGATTGCCTACAAGAAAGGATATATATGTAGTCAGCCTATGGTTGGGTGAAGAGTTATGTAGAAATTTAATGTGTAGATTCAAAATTGCTCATCAAATTTACTAGATCATAAAATTTGAAGCTACTCTACTCATCCGTGGAAAGAAAAACACGATCGAGAACAAAAATCATTAACATGCATCAAGATTCAACACACATACACAGATATTTATCTAGGGGAAAACAACTGCTCAAAATCACTTACTATTTGTATTGCATTAATCAAAGAATTTGGATGAATACAATATTCTCTGCTCAAGCTTGAGCTCAATCTGAACCTGTATCTTATATCCTCTTCTTGTTTGACAAACCTTGGCCAATACCTAGCCAAAATTTCAAGCCTCCAAGCCCATGTTTCCTTGTGTTTTTCCCTTGGGAATTAAGACCCTATTGATTAGGAAATTCACCAATTTGGATTGTGAAATTCCTATGGGTCCTTCTCTAACTGCATGCATGACTTGTACAACTTTGACTAGTTTACATACCCTTGTCACTCAGTGTGAAAAAAGTTACACACCCTTGACTTAACCTCCACTAGTTCTATTAAAAGTGAGAACTAGTTACACTAACAATAACTCAAATTAACTGAAATAGATTGCTACAAATTAGAAATCAATCAGGTAGAACTGAACTCAAGTGTCTCCAACTCGAATTTACTGAGTTAATTGAGTGACAAGAGCCGTGTCACCTCAGTTAACTACCCTCAAGTATTCTCTTGAAATTGAAATTCGAATTTCTCCTAATTTAATCAAGGCAAAATTAAATTAGGATTTTCTTGCTGCATTTTGAGTACTCCCTCTCAGAAAGAAATGGATTATCAGATACCCCAATCCTGCTTCTATGGAACTTGAATTTTCCTCTTGACAAATCCTTTGTCAAAATATCTGCATCACATTCCTTTGTTGGAATGTACTGCAACAACATAATCTGCCTCTGCACACAATGTCGTAGATGGTGATACCAAATGTCGATATGCTTGGATCAATCATGAAATATTGGATTCTTAGAGAGTTTTATATAACTCTGGTTGTCACAGTAAATCACTGTGGGATCAATATTCAGACCAAATAACCCAACATGAATCTTTTTCATCCAAATAAACTCACATGCTACTTGACTTGCAACCATGTATTCTTCTTTCTCTGAGCTAAGTGCCACAGGTCTCTGCTTCCTACTATACCAAGAAACACTGAAAATTACTCCTAAAGTGCTCTTCCTATTTGATGGACTCCCTACCCAATCTGCATCTATGAAGCCTTGAATTTTTCTTTCCTCTATCCATCTATACCAAAGACCAAACTGAGTAGTTCCTCTGAGGTATCTCAACACATGCTTTACTACCTACAAATACAGTTTGGTTGGTTTAACCATGGCTTGACTAAGCTGGTTAACTACATAACACATTTCTGGTCATGTGTTCACAAAATACATGAGTGAACCCACAAGTTGACCCTCTAGATGGTAGCCTCCACTTCCTCACATGAAGTGGCATCCTCTTTCCTCTAGTTTCCTGCTAGAGGAGTGTCCATGGGTTTGCTACTCTCCATGTGAAACTTATTTTATATCTCATTGGCATACTTTCCCTGAGAGACAAACAATTCCCCATCTCCTTTCCATACTTCCAAACTGAGGAAATAATACATGAGTCCCATGTCATTCATCTAGAACTCTCTTGCAAGGTCCTCCTTGCAAGATCTTATCAACTGCTCATCACCAGTAAGGATCAAGTCATCGACATATAACAAAATAATCAATAATTTACCTTCTACCACAATGTGATAAAGGTTTGCATCTGCTTCACTTTTAGTTAAGCCCAAACTGGTGAGATAGCTATCGATCTTGGTATACGAAGCACAAGGTGCTTGCTTGAGTCCCTACAATGCTTGCTTGAGTTTGCACACATGCGAATCTCTGTCAAAGGTATCAAACCCCTCCGACTTCTCAATAAACATATCCTCCCAAATAACTCCATTGAGGAATGTTGTCTTCACATCCATCTGGTGGATCTTCTACGCTATCAAGAAAGGCCCACATACATCATAATGAATTCTTTCAAGGATTTCATGAACCCTGCTATCCCAATCATTGAAGGTAGATTTTGTGTACTTCCCCAATCTACACCCTGTACATGTATCCCGCTGCTCTAGTTCTCCATTGGGAAGGCATGTAGAATTTTTTTGCATGATCTTCAAAGAACCATGATGCAAATTCCCAAGTCTTCTATGCCATAATTCGTTGATATCTCAGCTCTGCACCTTCTCTGCTTTTGTGACCAATGTTGCACAATCTTCCACATCTAATTTTTAGAGGTACTTCACTTGAACCTCGATCTGCTTCACTTGCCCGTGACGATGTGTCTTAAGAAAGACTTTCATTTGTTGAATATCACATCGTAGCCATGGTCTTCGAACACCACGATGAAAACTAGATTCTTCTTTAGACCTAGTACATACATCACATCCTTGAGCTTGAGAGGGGAGCCAGACTCCCTTTGAAAAGTAATGGTACCGATATTGGTCGCGCTACACCTTCCATCATCTCCCATCTCGATGTGCATCTGGTGATCCTTCTCCTCCAAGTCACTAAAAAATTCTTTTTTGCCCATCATGTGGAATGAGGCACCTTGTCGAGATACCACACACTACCCATCCCTATTCTTTCCATGCATGCAATTAGGGTAAAATCAAGTTCTAATTGTGAAGCTAAGGCTTCACTTGCTACTCCTTCCACGATCTTATTGCTTGCCTTCTTGTGTGGACATTTCATGGCAGAGTGTCCCAGTTCATGACAGTGAAAGCATTTGATTTTGGACAAGTATTTCTTCTTTTCCCCTTGACCCGATTTTTCTTTGGATTGGGATTTATTCCCTTTCCCTTTCTTTTCATTTTCGTCCAATGCACAATTCTCCTCATCATCACCCTTAGATGAGGTTCCATCTCTGGTGTTCCACCTTACCTCCTCCTGTACGAAATCAGACCAAAGGTGTTCCCAATTTGGTAGTTTTTCCTTAACTCTTTGGAAGGCCTAGAAGTGCTAGGATTACGAGATCATCCTCTGCTACAGTAACACCAAATTGACCAAGTTCATCACCATATTGTGTGAACCTGTTGGGGTACTATGGTATTGCATCACTCTTCTGCAATTTGATATTATGAATCTTGTCCTTCAGTGCTAGCTTCCTGTGGTCGCTATTGTTTTGGAACAAATCTACCAAGGCCTGCCACATTGCATATGGAGTCTATTTCCCATGGAGATTCGAGACAATATGGTCTCAAACTCCCTCGAATATGATTATCGTCGCCTTTGCTACACACTTCTTCCATTCTGCTATATCTTGAGCATCAGATGTTGGAGGCTTCAGGATATCATTATCTATGAATTCCTTCAGTCCATTATCTTCCAAAGCTGCCTCCATGCCATCCTTCCAAGAAACATAATTCGCGCTACCCTTGTAGGTTTTAACCCCGTACAAAAATTACTTGCATACGAATTCTAAATCACAGGAAAAATAAAAATGCGAGAGCATAACACATAAAACACATATACACAGAGATTTCCC
>APFE030074589.1:0-69954 GCA_000404065.3 Pinus taeda
ATACTGCTCAAAATTGCAGAAGGATACATTATGTTTGGAGGTATTGTCGTTTGATGTTGAAGGTATTACTGAGTCAATGTTTGGGTCATGTAATTTCTCAATAAGGATTCTATAAGAAAGAGTTCAAAGGGTTTTTCCTCTCACAGTTTGGAGAGGTTTTTTCCTTAGCTTGGTGCCAATATCTTGTATACTTGTGCATTTTGATCTTCTTGTTTTGATAGCTGGTTGATGATAATAATTCATGTAAACAATAAGGAGCAGAATCTAAAGAAATAATATCACAAGCAGTTATCATAGTTAAGAGAAATCAAATATTTTAAATTGCCCTTCTTTTCTCGACAGGCGGGATGGTGGAGTTTCAATTGGTGCCATGGACTGTTGATTCGATGGATGCAGTGGTTAGTAGAGCCAGAATGTGAGCAGTGCAGAGCAAAGAGGCAACAGTGTGAGGAGGCACAGTGCAGAGCTTCAACAACGTAGTGGCTTCAAAGGCAGAGTGGGACTAGCAATAGTCAGGATTTTAGCCCCGAGGAGTATCCACTAGATACTTGTCTAGTTTTGGGTGTTTTTAGTTGCTTCTCTCAACAACTGAGTTGGAGTACGGATGCAGTGTTAGCAGTGGCACTGCTAGCAGCATAACAGATGCAACGTTTGAGAGGGAGCTGGAGTACAGATGCAACATTGACAGTGGCAGTGCCAAAGGCAGCAGTACAGTAGCAGCAACAATGCAGTGGTTGATGGACAACATGTCAGGCATTAGCAGCGCAGGGACGATGCTTCAGAGTCAGAGCAGTATGCAGTAGCAGTGTACTGTTAGAGCACATTTCTCGCTAAGAGGGAGTGTTGATTTGGGGTAGCATCGGATGTGCTCTAAGCCTCAAATTTTGCAAGAAGGCTTGGGCACAGGTATTCCAAAGAACCCAAAAAGCGTTTTGGGAAATTCCATTGAGAAGTGATTTTATTAAAATAATTAATATTTTTAATGGGGTTCCTAAGTCTAAAACTTAGGAAAATTAAAATATTAATGGGTATTAATCTAATCAGGGGTGAAACTTCTAGAAAAAGCCACAGATCAAGCTAAAACGATCTGAGCCTTTGATTAAGATGTAATCTAGGTCGTTGGTTGTCCAACATGAAGACATAAGAAGGGGCTTGAGGGTCATTTGGAAAAACACATAAAGAGATAGAGAAAATTGATTTTCTGAAGTGAGAAGTTCTCAGGAGGAAAAATCGATTGAGGAGATCTCTTGCAGTTGACGGGTAGGGATAGCAGCTTCCGGAGAGAGAGCTTCTCAGCCGGAGATACATCAACAAAGGCAGAGGGAGAGAGAGGAGCTTCTCAGCCGAAGTGATCCAGAAGCCATGATGCAGAGGCTGATGCAGCGCCAGAAGGGCCACACAAAACCAACGCAGAGGGAGAGAGAGGAGTCCAAAATCTGTAGAGGAATTCGATTTTCAGAAGCCGAGAGCCGGGGTGTGAGATCGGGAGGCAGAAATTGAATTTCCTGGGCAGCAGATCGACCAGCGAGAGAAGAGTGACGCAACACCCAGAGGGCTTGTCACTGGGCTGATGCAGACACTGCGCAGAGGCAGCCAGAAAAGCCAGGGGTAGTCAGTTTGGGGCTAGATTAGCCAGGATTTCTCAGTGATTGTGTGAGGTAAAACTCATAAAGCTTCTGCCAGTATTTCTCTCTGTAACTGAATAACCCTGTGAGGTATTCAGTGATGTATTCAAAATTTGCTACTACTTAATAATAATAAACCCTCAGAGCTGTTGCACCGGTTTTCCCACATTGGGTTTCTCTGGGGACATTTGTCCAAAAATAACTGTGTACATTGTGTTTTTATTTTCCTTGCTCAGTTTCTATGTTTCAAAATCATAATTAATTAGTGTAGGCTGCTTTAGTAATTTACTTCAATGTTTCATGAAGAAATCTGAAATAAGCCTGTAATGTAATTTACAATCTAGGTGAAGTAGATTCAGTTGGTTGCAGTAGGATTCCTGAGATTGTTAGATATAGGAATTTTCACAGGGTCCACCAAGAGAGAGAGGACCAACTTCTATAAATAAGACAAGGAGGCCTCAATTTGGTATCTTTTGACAATCTGACTTTGAATACAAGTTTCCTTGAGCTATTTGGCCAAGTAAACTAGTGTTGTTTAGCACAAGGAATTCCTCAGTGAGGATTCCACCTCTACCTTCAGTGGAATTTGAGTGTCACCCTCGGAGAGTATTTCAGAACTTAGTGGGGAAAGTTTTCCTGGAGTTTGTCGGACACATCAACTCTTACTTTAGCTATTTCGAACTTCCAGGGGGACGAAGGGGCAGGAATCATACCATTGAGTTGAGGGAGTTTCAAGAGGAATTTGGGCCAACGAATTTAGGAGAAATTTCATTGAGGGTGGACCAACATTTGGGGAGAATTTCGGGGCTGGAAGTTACTGCTCTTGAGAGAGCCAAACTCTCCATTTCAGGGTCTGGGCAGAAGTGTTACTGGGTTGAATTTGTGGGGTTGGATTCATCTTATTGGTGCTGGGTTTTGGAAGGAATTTCACTCACATCTTCCGGGGGAAATTTTTTGGGCAATCTTACAGCTAATTGAAAAGGAATTTGTGAAAGATTCAGCAGTTTGAATTTTGGGGGATGCAGACACTGTCAAGGAGGGCGTAACACCAAATTTGGGTAATTCTGAGAGGTCGGAATTAGCCCAAACCATTTCTAGGTTTTGCCGGACTAGCCTCAAGGAGTCTGCTCCTAATTTTGTAGAATTTCTGGAGGAGTATTGGTGCCCCAAACCAGAAGAATTATTTGGTAGCTAGTTGGGAGGAGTGAGCTCAAATTTTGGGTTTCGGGTGGTCGGTAAAACTAGGTCTAATCCTTTCTGGGTCTTTCTGGATTTATTGAGGAGAGGCCAAGATTAATTTGGCAGAATTTTTTGAGCAGTCTAGAGGGCTCAAACAGGGGTCCCTTTCCAGCTAGCAGTGCAGATTTTCAGGGCAGCACAAAACCTAGAGGGGCAACTACTTCCCATCATCCGGGCACCTTTTTTTCTCACCTGGGATTTGTCTAGCTTGCATTTGGCAAGCCCGGGTGCACTTGTTCTTGCCTATTGTACTCCTACCATGATATATAATAAAATGGCTCGGTCTCTTTGGAGTAAATTGTGATGTGTTGATATTTCTACTGTGTTTTTAATTTTTGGTTGCATGTAAGAAATTTTTGGCTATTATCACTTAATATTTCCATTAGGAATATGACATATTCTGGCAAGGTGATATTTCAAATTGCTAATTCCACCAAACATTTCCATACCACATAACTTGCAATTCAACCTCATTCTATTATGACTCCCATAGGGTAGACCATACTCCCACATTGGATTCAATGGCTTTGGCATTTTGATTCTTGAAATTTGTAGACTTTAGATTCTAGAGCATTGATTCAATTTGTAAACCTATGGGTCAAAAAAGGGAGAGGAACTTAGAAATATAATACAAATCCACAAAATTGAAAAAGGCATTAAAAATGCTCCAATTAAAATACCGTAACTACATATGTATTAAATCCTCAATTCAAAAAGGGAAAAAAGAGGTATATCTAATGAACATTGCATACCCCATACTATATCTTGAAAAACAAAGAAAAGGAAAACAACTCTTTTTACATACCTAGAAATATGGAAATGGTATTTTGGAGTAGATCTCCACTCCACAAATGCTCTGCTAATGGAAAATAAAACTATGGATTTCCCCTTGTTTGCTGGTTGAAAAATGGTCAGAAGGCAACTTCTCCTCTTAGAGCTCAATCTCAACAACATAGAAACCCAAAATGACCAAGACCCACACTTTAATTCACAAAAATGAGCAGCAACACGATAATTACCATCGTCTTGTGATAATTACTGAAATTATCATGATAAATTCAAAATAGCGAAAAATTTCGGCAATAATATCAGCAAAGGGAAGTTTGGCAATAATATCATGATAATTCTGATAATATCACGATATCTGCAACACTGATTTCTAGACTTGCATTTGGGAAAAGTTCTATATTTTGTTTCAGAATTTGTCCCAGATGGTATTTCAATCGGTTGATGCCCCCTGACATATGCTTCCCAAACTTGCAATTCAAAATCTGTTTATTGATGCCACTTAGGGTTCACCATATTTCCTCACAAGGTCCAAATGCCTTGGCATTTTGTCTTCAGTGTAATGATTAGAGTTTGAACCTAGAGCACAAAAAAAATTCGAAACAAAATTATAAACCAACATTTTTTAAAATTGGAATGAAGATTCAAAATATAAAGAATTTGAAGATGGAACAAATATAAAATTTATTAGTTTACCTCACTATAGATTTCCTACAGTCCCAATAAAATTTGAGGAAGGAAAACCCTCTTCGCTCAAGGAAGTTGGCCGCTGTTGGGAAACCCTCTCCACTGAAGGAAACATTTATGGCTAAGAAGCCACTCCTATCTCCCTAACAATTTCATGATAAAATAAGAGTATTGAAACCCCCATAGAAATAGAAAAAAATAGGAAAAAAGGAGGTGAAATTGCTTCCCATACTTACAAGTCCGTGGCTGCTAGAGAGAACTCGTTGAACAGTGGAGAAAAATCGACCAACAATCGAAAAAACTCACTTTTCTTCTCCTCCTTGGCGCTTAGAAACCCTTTTCTTTTCCTTTGAGGTTGACACACATCGTTGGGCATGCAAAATGACTGAAAAAAAAACCCTCAAAACCTAATTTAACTCGCCCCGACAACAGCTCATGATTTTTCCATTGACTCGGCAAAAAGTTGTGACTTTTATGACAAAAATGGGCGATAAAATCAACGCTCCAAAAAAATCGCAAGTCGTTGATTTTATCGAGACTTTTGCAACACTTTTTGGTGTATTCTCTGTGGCTTGATTTCCTTGTTAAAGGAGGCCCTAATTTTCCTGAGTAATAGAAAGTGAAGGAGAATTTGTTGGGTATAAATTTCTGAGGTCTTATGTGACTGATTTTCCATTTATTTTCTGCTACAAATTTTATTTAAAGTTAAAATACCATTGTATTTATTTTCAACAGTTTTCAGAAAAATATTTTACTGGGTGAATCATTTTTTGGGTATAAAATAATTTGCTAGGAAAATCAAATCAGATCTGGTATTAGAAAATTAACATTTTATAACATTTCTAGAAGCATTTTTTGCACATTGAGGTTATGAGGGTGAAGACTGGCTTGCCATTATCCGAAGTATCAAGAAATTAGGTGAGTGGCAAAGGCTTATTGAAGAAAAGTTTGGACCTCCCCTGGAAAGTGATGAAATAGCTATCATTAAAGAAGGCCTTAATGCTCCTATTGAAGATGATAGAACCAGGTAAGGAGAGGTAGATATGGAACACCAAATGTGCAAGCCTGTGTCTGAAAGCAATGAATCCAACCCTATTTTTGAAGAAATTTCCAAGTTTGATTTCAAGGAAAATGTTGTCCTCGATTTGGAGGAAGAGCAGTTTTATGAATTTGAATAGCCAGAAATCAAACATATGAAGCTGTCCAAATTGCTTGGCCTTTACAATTACATAAGATCTGTCTTTTCTTAAGCTTATCAACCTCGACAAATGCTTTATATTTGTAATGTTCCAAACTTGGATGAACAGTGATATATAAAGCAAACTCGATTTACAAAGCAAAATTTTTAAACATTCAGCGAATACTCATAAAAACTCCAGAAGTAAGAAACAACTGAGCCATTTTATTAATCCAATGGAGCAAGTACAATAGTATGGAGAAATGCACCTGGGCTTGCCTCAATGGCAAGCGTGAAAAAACCCAGGGGATAAGACAATGATATCAAACGCTGATAATGACTGCTCCTCTAATGCTCTGCTCTGCCCAAAAGACTGCACTGCTGGCTGGAAAGGAATTGCTAGAAACTCCACCTCTGGTGCTCAGAAAATGTTGCAAAATTAACCCCAAGCTCCTTAACCAAAACCCACAAAAACCCAGAAAGGGTTTGGTCTGAATCCAACCTCCCAAAATCAACCTCCAAGAGGCCCTACGCCCTCCAAGACTGCTCAAGAACACGACCTGCAAAGATACCAACAAAGTCCTCCTCCAAGGCTCCAGAAAAGTAGCTATCTCCTCCACAAGTGCTTCCCTTAATTCTCTCGGCAAATATCAACCTCAAATGTTAAGACTCCACCTCCCACGTGTGCAAAATATGCTGCCTTTGTGCTGGCCCAGGAAGTGCGAAAGTCACACTGAATAGGAGTTCTCTCCTCCAGCTCCAAAACTCACCAAAATGGCAGCCAAACACCTATGCCTCCGTTCCGGAATTTCTCCTGGCCAAAGCTCCTCTGGATGATATAGCAATCACAACTCGACCTCCCTTCACTACATCCTCCAGAAATACACCCCACCTGGAGATGATGAATGAAACTGCTGGAAATCACAATGAGATCCTCCTCCGAAAGAATGTAGATGAACCTCTCTAGGGTGGCACTCGAAGTCCCTTGAAGAAAGGGTGAACTCTCCGCTTGAAGAACTCTTGCTGAACAACAAGTGACTCGGCTAAGCAGCTCGAGCAACCAAAGAGAATTTCGATATGCCAAAGATAATGAAATGAGGAGAGCTTCCTTCCTTTTATAGATTTCGTGGAGCACTTTTCCTTCCATTTTCCCTCCATTGTGGGCCCCCCTCTTAACCATCGACTTCCCCTCTCATGCAATTCAAACTAGGGAGTGTGTATTCTCCTAGTGTGGGTGGCCCCCACGTATAACTCAACCACACCAAAATAACTTCCACTAAGTCTAAGCCTCCTAATATAATGAATGGGCCCCATCACCTCCAAAATTGGCCCAAAAATGTAGTGATTAATTCTGTTCCAAATTAATTTAGGAAGGGACATTACTTTTTTTAACGGCACCACCCTGGGCTACATTAGGCTCAACCATATCAAGGTTGCATTGCTTGATTTCAACATCAGGTCACAATTTATCTAGTTTGCCTTAAACAAAATTTGACCTTTCATTAAGTAGGCCATATGAATTTGGAGTAGATTGCTAATAATGTTACAAAAATGCTAGCTTCTACTTTGCATATTGATAATCACCAACCTTCTTTGGTGTAATCCTGCTAGTTATCCTTCTCTTAGCCTACCTTAATGAATGTAAAATCTTTAGTCATGGCCTTAAAGCAAGTGAAATTTGTTGTGGTACCCATTGCAAGTAATGGGGTAATTGTTGAAAATGGTTGTTATTGATGTCAAAATCTGTCCAAATGAAAGAGGAAATTAAATAGTCAAATAGCATATTCCAATACATTTCCAACGGTATGTGGTACTCAATCTAATTCCATAGGAATGAGGAGATATGAAATGTTTTGTTAGGATGACCCAACCCAAGTACAAGCAGGCCCCATTAGGATACCCCATCTTTGAAGTCATTTTTACTCCAATTACCTAGCTCAAATGGGAACATTGGATATATGGTTGGAAAGCTTAATTCAAGACCTTTCCAACAATATATAGCACGCCTTTTAACTCCTCACGGTTGAGGAGAAATGAATTTTTGAATATTCACTATACATTCTTCTAGTTGCACCAGTCAGCCCAGCCAGCCCAGCCAGTGGACAAGTCAGCTCTAACCTAGCATCCAAATGCACTATAAATAGGCATGAGAAGGAGCTTTTTTAACCACTTGGCTCAAGCATTCGGTTCTGTGTTTAGGGGAGTGAAGGAGCATGTCCAAAGTTCATAACTCATGAACCAAGAAGAAGTGAAGTGAAGCTGAGTTGAAACAACTTTCTGTGGAAGGGTTGTGGAACATATTTTGAAGGTTTTTTTGGCATTGTTCTTGGGAGGGGTTTCTAGTTTGTTTGAGGTCTTTTTTGAGGGTCGAGTACAAGTGTCTTTGGAGGCCGAGTAGGCCAAGTTCTGGTGAGGAGAAGGCTGAACTTCAGGCCTGTCTTGAGAGTCGAATTTTGTCCTTGTAGAGGTTGAGTTTCAGGCTTGTCTTAATGCCGAGTTGTAGTTCTGATTTGAGGGCTGAGTTTTGTCCCTATGAAGGCCAAGTTTGAGGGTTGAGTACCGCTATTTGAAGACTGAGTTTCAAGGGTTGAGTTCTGCTGTTTGAAGGTTGAGTTTTAGCGCCGATTTCTGCTATTTGAAGATCTAGTTTAGGCCTGGTTTGAAGGCCAATTCCTAATGTCTTTAAGGTCAAGTTCAAGCCTGATTTGAAGTCCAAGTTCTAGTGTATTAAAGGCTGAGTTCAGGTTGGAGCCTGCTATTTCTGTAAGTTGGTGCTCACTGAGGATTGGTGTCCTCACAAGAGATTGTACTAAGTTAAAGATGTTTTCAAGTGATTCTTCTTTCAAAATTTGCTTTGAACTTTAATTTTTCTGTTCATACATTGTGGATGATTGATTATGTGATGCAAACTCAGTTTCAAGGTTAACTAAGTGAAAAATTGTCAAAAGTAACTAAATACTGATTCACACCTCCTCTCAGTGTTTCCAATAGTAATAGACCTCGTAGCAAGGTGGCATAGCTTAAGCTTTATTATTTTTGGATTTTAACTTTATTTGCTCTCCACCTTTAGCCTTTTCATTTTTATTGACTTAGTCTTTCATAGTTAGACTTTTCTAGTGACATTTGATAAGTCAAGCATGAACACATATTTTTTGGGGATGGAATGGAGTGAATAGGGAGAATGGAAAGTGAAAATGTTAAGTATGTTTAGGATGTGGAGTATGCTACCTTAACCAATTTCCTAGTAGTACAACCTGACCCTGGAAATGAGGATACTTCTAAAGGATAGTTATGGTCCCCCATGGGTTGACGAGGCAAATAATAAAATTATAAGTGTTTTGAAATGTTATTAGATCTCATTTTAGTGTTTATCACTTTCACGACTAACTTAGAAGTTATACCACTAGGTCTAAGTATCAAACCAATACATGAAATATCAATGAAGCATGAAGTACCATCCTTAAACCTGTGAGGGATGAGATCTGATATACCATGGTTGAGTGAGCACAATCACATATCTAAAGGAGGAATTCAGAAAATTGCCCGAGTTTGGAGAATATGATCAAGACAACTCATGAAATCAACAACAGAACACCCTCATGAGGGTGCCCCTAGGAGTAGTTACCCTTTGGGGGGCAACATGCCATTTCTTGTGACACTTGTAATATTATATATGTCATCTGATTCTAGTACTTAGTACCATGATCTGAAGAAGATGTCTCCTCCTTACCCTTCATTGGTCCCTCTTTTCTTTCCACCTTTCCTCACCTTCTTGAGAAGTGTCTTGGTCCTCTTCTTTTTGTGGTAACACTGTTTCGTGCCTTGTTTCTTTGTGGACAAAGATATCCTGAAGTTTCTCATAAGTTGGTAGGTTTTCTTGAGCACACACACCTTGAACAAAGGCTTCCCAAACATGAGAGGAATCATTTTGTGCAACACAAACTATTTCCTTACATTTGGTCTTCATAACAAAGGCAAAGGGTTGATCTTTGAGTTCAGTGATCTTCATAAGGTAACTTAACACCGTGTCTGTATTACTCATGCGTGTTTGGGTGAGCTTGTTCTTCAAGAGCTCATCCTAGAAATATTGGCACTCTGATACGGAGTTTTCAATGCATTGAAAGTTTCCTTTTCCAATTTTCTGGAATGTGGGGAATGAGGGGTCCTTCAGAGTCCAGAAGTGTCCCCCTCGCCTTAGCAGCTGTCTTCTCATACTGAGATAATTGTTGAGGACTGGTAGGAATTGTAACTTTGCCCTAGACTATGCCCCAAAGATCAATCCCCTCCATAAGCATTTGCAACCTGTACTTTCAAGTGGTGAATTTGGAGGCTCCTTCTAACTGGTCACATTCTCTAAGGGCTGACATTCTGAAGTTTTCTATTCCTACAATCCTTTGGATCACAACTCGAACAAAATATAGCTAGCCAAAATCAACAACGTTTCCCAGGCTCAATTTTCCTTTAACACAAACATAAAATGTAGTTCAACCTCTCTCAGGCATGGATTGCTCCAATCACTTGAGCTTGTTGGGAATCACACTCATTGAAATATTTGTCAAGTCCCTCTCATACGTAGCTACCATCTCCATTCACTGGATAGAAGAATTTCAACAATACAGCTTTGATGGCATGTTAAATTTTCTAATTCATGATAGGAGGTCTGCACTCAAAGATTTTACCCTACTCCTGTTTAAGTAAAACAGATCCAAGCAAAGTCAGGTGTTTTTGTTGAGTGTCCAATTGACTCTTACAATTTATCTTGCCAAGTTGCCCAAGTCCAATTCACAAGAGTTTGCTACAGATGCCAGTTGATAGTAATATGAAAGCACAATTTCATCTAGTGTATAGTCTAACTGCTTCGCTGAGTATCCCTTCTCAATTCTTTTCTCATCTACGCCTTTGGAATTACAATAGATCACTTGCACAATATGAATGTCATCTAACACTAGCGGCTATAAGAATAGAAGCGACCACTGGTATCATTCTTTGGTTCATATGTGTTGATTAGTTGTGACCTTTCAGGCTTTCATCTTTAATGAATCTACAATTTGATTCTTTTCTTCAATTAGCATGCCCATTGTCACATAGCTAGTCTTAACATGAGGGTCACTAGACAGTTCTATCACAACACTAATGATTAGCTCACAATCACATACTTCTAACACCAGAATTGATAAGAAGCTAACTGTATGGGTCTATTTAGCGCCCTTCCAGCTCTCTCAAGTTAACCTCCATCTGGCTTGAAGAGCATGATTGTGTTCAAATATTATATATATATATATATAATACATATATAGAAGCTTGAGAGGGCCTAATGGTTAAGAGCATGTGTTTCCTCCTAAGAGATCACAGGTTCAAAACTAGAGGGTGGTAGAGTATGTATGCCTTTGTAGACTTAGCAGTCAAATTGCGAGGTGGGTCCCTTGTCCCACAAACAAGGGGGTCTCATACACCAATTTGGTGTCTGGCTTGGCCGTGACCTTAAAAATGGATAATAATAATAATATATTATGAATTATAATGTTTTCCGTCATAGAGAGAGAACTTGATAAATCTGCATCTAACTAAGTTTTTTTGTTATGTGGTGGATATTATTGCAGCCAATAGCTGATGCAAAGCATTATGGCAACACCAAAATATGCAATATCTTAAAAGCAAAAGGAGCAAAAATCCCTGTATGTTTCTTTCCTATTTAAGGGTAGTCTTATAGTAGAACCTATTTTGGTACATTCATATGAAAATTTATAGTTGTTGATTTGGGGTGTCATTCTTAAGCACCACAAGCGTTTGATTTCTCTTGAATGTTTGGATTTTCAGAAAACACCAATGAGTGTATCAAATCCTCTCCAGATTCCAGAATATGAAGTAAATCCAGCAGAGCTGTCATTTCCACAAGGTGCAGAGACATCAAAGGTGGGTTGAAATAACTTCATGAGTTTTGTGATCAGAGAACATGACCTAATTTCTTCCCTTATATGATGACAATGTGAAAAAATATTCAAGATTATAAGCAGGTATTCCACAAAAGTGGGTTACATTGAAACTATTGCTGAAAAAATTGGCATTGGCAAAAGATTGCCAAGGGTATGGAATACAACTTCTTGGCAACATTGAAAAAACATTAATAAACCATGACAGGGAGTAAAAAATGCAAAATAATTTCTTTTATTTTTCAAATTTTTAAACATATAAACCAACAACAACATGAAATAAACAGATTGGCATCTAACCATGGAAAAAACACCAATATGTATGACGATAAAAAATAATACATCAAAGTTGATACTGAATTTTGAATCTTGATCACTGTCCAATCAAGGAATCCAATGTGGACAACGAATACAAAGTGACATCAAATAATAAATGTATCTCATCATTATGAGTCATCTACAATGAAAAATCTACCAAGTAGCTATCTAGCATCAAATCCCTCTCTGCATTTTATGGGAAAAGGTCATGGCTTGTTCGCCACCAAAAGGTGCTACATCATTTGTTTGACATTGACTAGTGGGTTTATCTGTATCAGTCTGTGTAGAAGCTGGCGCTGATGATGCCACATCGCCCTCCATGATGTCGAACTCCTTTGCTCCCCACTCTTGTTGCTCCTCCATTGTCCACTATCCTTGCTGTCGCTGTTGCTCCTTCTCTAAACACATAGGTGCCTCCTCCATGATAGGCACCTTGTACCGCATCCACCACTTCGAAAATATGTTAATATTGTCGAAGGAAATGACATCTGCATTAGGTATCTTCTCAAGCGTCCTCACCCATAGTCGGAGATTGTAGTGGACATATATCAAATCATTAAGACGGGAAATCCAACCTGTAAGATGATCATAAATATGTTAGAGGATCATAAATTTTAATAGTTGTAATTGCTTAGTTGAAGTTCAAACCTATTGTGCTTCTTTAAATTTAATTTTTACAAACACACTCCAATTTTTGCACTTGCATTTTGAGACTCTACAGGTTTGGGCGAGGATCCTGTTACCTCCTGTGACTATTGCTTGTGTAAAAGTCCCAAGCACAATGTGATCTGCTTGACTTGGTCCTTGGTCCACTTGACTTGGTCCTTGGTCCACTTGACTTGGTCATTGTTCCACTTGACTTGGTCATTGATCCACTTGACTTGCTTGATTAATGGCTTGATTTGGTTGAATGAGAACTACCTTGACTTTACAATAGCTAGTATGATGTCCACTTGCTAATTCCTTGGTCCAAGATGCTCAAATGCTCCTCTTTGACCTGACCCCAAACGACTAGTTGACTTGACCTTTAATGGATAACAAATTTGACTTCACCACCTTTTTGCCCTATCTCCAATGCCTTGATGAATTTGTTTATTTTGCCACTTGGGTTTACTGTAAATTGACCTGATTTCACCTAGGTCTCCCTTCATTTGTCCATATCCTGCCCTATGTTTCCACATCATCTTTGCATTTGCCACGTCATTCACTTCCAAATGGTGGATCTCTAATACCTTAAGGAATCTGAAGAATCTAAGACATGGGTTTTGTTCCTCTTTTTCTACAAACCACCTTTGATGTAATGCATGTCCAAAACTGCCCAATGTTGCCCTTGTTATTCCATCTGGAAACTTGTTATACCTATTGATTTTCTATGACTACATGTAATTTGGCAATGGCTTCATTGTTTAGAAAAATTTCTACGTGGCATGTCATATTCTCATCAAGTTGAGCATTTGGGACCAAGTTGACTTTTGGACTTCCATGACCACTTGCATAGGGAAATGCAAGCTGCCTCGAGAAATGTGAAAAGTTGACTTTGTGAGGCTTCCATGGTGAGAGTTATCTGAGGGACACTGCACCAAGGCCAAGGCCACATATAGACAAAATAAACACATAACCATGCAGTAGGACATAGGTACACCCTAACATAGGCTAGACTAGCTCGTAAATTGGTGATCACCCCCACATAAGCAGGTTCCTTTAAAACCATGAGTCCCAAATAAGCCCATGCAAGGACCTTTGGTCATGGCTTGATTTGGTTGAATGAGAACTACCTTGACTTTGCAATAGCTAGTATGATGTCCACTTGCTAATTCCTTGGTCCAAGATGCTCAAATGCTCCTCTTTGACCTTCAAACAACAAATTTATGACCCCAAATGACTATTTGACTTAACCTTTAATGGATAACAAATTTGACTTCACCACCTTTTTGCCCTATCTCCAATGCCTTGATGAATTTGTTAATTTTGCCACTTGGGTTTACTGTAAATTGACCTGATTTCACCTAGGTCTCCCTTCATTTGTCCATATCCTGCCCTATGTTTCCACATCATCTTTGCATTTGCCACGTCATTCACTTCCAAATAGTGGATCTCTAATGCCTTAAGGAATCTGAAGAATCTAAGACATGGATTCTGTTCCTATTTTTCTACAAACCACCTTTGATGTAATGCATGTCCAAAACTGCCCAATGTTGCCCTTGTTATTCCATCTGGAAACTTGTTATACCTACTGATTTACTATGACTACATGTAATTTTGCAATGCCTTCACTATTTAGAAAAATTTCTACGTGGCATGTCATCTTCTCATCAAGTTGAGCATTTTGGGACCAAGTTGACTTTTTTACTTCTGGAACCACTTGCGTAGGGAAATGCATGCTGCCTCGAGAATGTGAAAAGTTGACTTTGTGAGGCTTCCATGGTGAGAACTATCTGAGGGACACTGCACCAAGGCCAAGGCCACATATAGACAAAATAAACACATAACCATGTAGTAGGACATAGGTACACCCTGACATAGGCTGGACTAACTCGTAAACTGGTGATCACCCCCACATAAGCAGGTTCCTTTAAAACCATGAGTCCCAAATCAGCCCATGCAAGGACCTCTGGTCCTACCCAGGATGAAAGGAACCAGAGATGTACCCATAGGGATTGGCCATGGCTTGACCAAACACAAGGTTCGAGTGTGTATGGTGAGGAGTCAGTGGACACTATGGGAGACATTCGGGATGATGGGTCACCAGTGATGATTCAGCAAGAGCAGCATATGGTGGAGCATGAGTCAACTCAGGAGGATGATATGCACAGTATGCATGATGAGCCTTTTGGGGAGACCTAGTTGGAGGTTCATGTTGAGCCCATGATGGAGGAGGATGAGCAGCCATCCTTGGGGCCAACGATTAATGAGGAGCAGATAGATGTGCAGACAGCTAACAGGGAGGTAGTATTTGCAGACACGTCTTCAGGAGGTGCCGGAGTATAACATGATAGTTTGGCAGGAGATTGGTGGACTGGATGAACGTGAAGTTTCCTATCAGGCGAGGGAGATGGCAGTGCATCCATCTTTGGGTCTACCCATTGATGAGGTGCAAATTGATGTAGTGGCAGTCAACTGAGCTGCAGCATGTTTAGGCAGCAGCCATCTCCAGGAGTACATAGACGGGGCTTGCAGCACAGTTTGCCCACTTTTTCCCATTAGAGGGAGAGAGGAAGGATTTCTTGGACATGTTTTGATTGTCTAGGTAGAGCATCAGGAGTTGAGCATGGACCACTATCAACATAGCAGACGTATTCCTTGCACAGGAGTCCATGCATTGGATTGGCAAGAGATCGTGAGTTGGTACCCTACTGATGGAGTATCATTTTTAGTTAGAGGCATTGTATTGCATGAGCCCGTAGAGGTGAGGGGTAGTACATGCTTCAGTTGGCAGCAGGATGTAGGCTGACCACTCATCAGTATCTCAGAACAACATCAGCGTGATGAGATTGACCTTGCTTTATGCCAAGAATTGGATTGGAGAGAGGTGATGAGTTGGTACGCGGTGGATGGAGCAGCATTCACGGTTGGAGTTATAGCACAACAGGAGCCTTGGATCCTTGATACTTGTTCTTGGTGGCATTGGGATCCAGGAGGATTTGTTGATGACAAGTTCAGTTAGAGATTATTCTGGGATCTGGGCATTGAGGGGTCCATTCATGATGGGTTGACATAGGAGCACAGCATCACCCAGTGGTTCGTATGGGATCCAAGCATTGGGTCTCAGTTGCATCAGGTCACTAGATTGGTCCACATATTTGGATTGCTTGAGGACAAGAAATCTTGGGTGGGAGGACTGTCATGTCCCCATTTTTATTCTTCTTCATAGTACAACCAAGGTGTATTTCCAGGGCAGGGGATGGCTAGGTCAGTGGAGTAGGTTTATGTCATCAGGGGTCCCGATGGAGTTTTGAGGAGTTTTTATGGGATTTGATGGCATTCGCTGGGCATATTCTATCATCCGCACACTTTGCCTTTTGTTCTGTCGCATTCCAACAACTTTAAAAAATAAGCATTATTATTTGGCATAACGTAATTAATTATGCTCGAGGTGGCATTCCAGAGAGATTAATTGATGAAACACATTAGTGTAATAGCTCGTTGGATCCAGAACGAGAAGATCTACAAGATGTGATGCTGAGAAGAGACTTCCAGTGGCCAAAGAGAGTATGGTGGGTGATGTTCCATTTTCCTTAATTAAAAATGACTTTAATTAGTTATTTAATTAAGAAAAAATAACTAATTAGAGAAAAGGGCCAAAAGTGACTTCAGCAAAATAAAATAAAATTAAAAGGTCACTTGATAAAGTCAACGGAGGAGCTTCTAGAATAATAATAAAATAATAAAATAAGATGCTTCTAGAGGCTTGGGGATCTATCCATGAGTTCTATAAAAGAGGAGGAGAAGGTCATTTGGAAACATCTTGGATCTTGGATTGAGTATTGTTTCTTATATGAGAGGTTGAGAACCCGGTTCTCTACTCCAGTGGTAGCCCTAGGACGAAAACCCTCGGGTGATTTAGAGAGATTGGGCGAGCACCCATCTCCCCTTGGTGGATTCATTCAGAATCCATAGGTGTAGAGATTGTTTCTTTGTTTCAGTTTGGAGACCGGAGGGTCATTCCCAGCTATTGTATTGGCATCTATCTATATATAATAAAGCTAGATTTTGGTTGCTGCATTTCTCATTTCTCATGTTGTGATCTTTTAATGAGATTTTGTGCAATTTATAGAGTTATGGTTCTAGTTTTACATGGCAATCTTCTGGAAAATGCATGATAGTTTAATATGAAGTGCCTATTCCAAAATTAATTGATTTGGGACATTACCTCCTGTGTTTGTCTGTATACACTTTCTGCTGATTCTGGGCTATCAGCAGGTTGTCCTTGAGAGCCTTGAGGATATCTTGGCTCTCTTGGATCCAATCTTTGGCCTTTGGGGTCCGACTATCTCCAAAAACAAGGTCAGCAAAAGACAATGCGTCATAACCATACAAGGCACAAAAAGGTGACATACCAATGGACATGTGGTGAGTAGTGTTGTAGCAGTACTCACCCAAATGCAACCATCGGATCCACGTTGTTAGGTCACATAGTTCCGTAGGTAACCCTCTAACCATTTGTGGACCCTCTCGGTTTGGTCGTTTGTCTGTGGGTGGTAACTGGTGCTGGGGGTGAGCTCAGCGCCCACTAATCGAAAAAGTTCCTTCCAGAATGCTCCCATGAAGCGATTATCCCTGCGGCTAACTATGGTCTTGGGAAGACCATGTAAGCGGAAGACCTCTCTGAAAAATAGCTCCACTACCTGTGAAGCAGAATATCAGGCTGGAATCGCAAAGAAATGTGCATATTTTGTCAACCGATCCACCACCACGTATATGCAATCTTTGCCCTGCACCATATGAAGCCCCATGATAAAATCCATGGAGATACTTTCCCATTTCCCCTCAGGAATGGGAAGTGGCTGCAACAACCTAGCTGGACGGGTCAACTCTCCCTTGTTCCTATGACAAGCCTCACACTCTTGCACATACATCAACACATTTCCCTTGAGGCCTTTCCACGTGAAGCACTCTCTGATCGTCTTGTACGTCTTCAAGAATCCCTGGGGTCGTGACAATGGAGAGTCATGGGCTACGTGGAGAATCCTCTCCCTCAACTGTGAGCTTGACACCAAGAATATGCGTCCTTTGTAGTATATGATGTCAGCGATCACCCTGTAATGCTCATCAACATGTGAACCTTGAAAAATATCACACGCCTGCTGATCTTTGGAGTACTTCACCAACAACTGTGCCTTCCAATCATGACAAATGCTCATGAGTGAAAGTGTCGCGGGCCTCTTGGATAATGCATTTGCTACCACATTGTGTTTTCCCTTGACATACTCAATATCAAAATCATAGGCTTGGACCTTGCTGACCCACCTCTACTGCCTATCAATGAGGCCCTGCTGCCCCATAAAATGGTGAAGACTATTGTGTTCCGTCTTCACTCTAAATTTGTTGCCCACTAGGTTCTGCCGGAATTTGGCCAATGCATGCGTGCATAGAATACGACCTCTAATGCGGAAGGAGCTTCCGACTCTCAAAAGCGATGTGGTGGCCTCCTATGATAATACTACACCAACTCCCTCACCTGATGCATCGCACTCCAAGGTGAAGGGATGAATGAAATCCGAGAGTGCTAATACTGGATAGCTGCTCATCACCTCCTTGAGGCACTCAAATACTGACTGTGCTGTATCTGTCCATGCGAAAGCCCCCTTCTTGGTCAAATCTATGAGGGGAGCTGCCAACTGTGAGAAGCCCTTTACGAACTTCCTGTAATAGGTGCATATGCCCACGAAGCCCGTCAACTAAGTCACATTCCGGGGCACTGGACAATCTCAGATGGCCCTGATCTTCTCCTCATTCACCCTCATTCCATCCTCTCCAATAATATGCCCCAAATAGAGCATCTTTGTCAACCCAAACTCGCGCTTGGATAGTTTGGCATAGGCTACTACTCTAAAATCGTAACACCACCGCCAAGTGCTGTAGATGGTCCTCGCATGTCCTGCTGTAAATCAGGATGTCATCGAAGAATACCAATTCAAATTTCTGCAACTGCCCCACGGATGCATGGTTCATGCAGGTCTGGAAGGTGGCAGGTGCGTTGGTCAGCCTGAAGGGCATAAACAAGAACTCAAAATGCCTATAGTGGCATCTGAAGGCCATCTTGGGGATGTCCTAATCCCTCACTCTAATCTGGTGGTACCCCGAACGCAAGTCTATCTTAGAGAAGTACTTGGCTCCGCTAAGCTCATCCATCAACTCATCAATGCGTGGAAGGGGTTAGCGGTTCTTCAGGGTCTCCTTATTGAGTGCCCGATAATCTATGCACATGCATAACGTCCCATTCTTCTTCTTCCCCAGAACAACTGATGAAGCGAAGGGGCTAGAGCTAGGCCAGCGTGCCCAAGTGCCAACAACTCCTGAATGGCTTTCTCAATATCATCCCTGTAGGCCTTGGGATGTCTATAAGGAGTGGTAATAACTGCCTGCACCCCCGGCTCTAGCTAGCTCAATCGTGTGCTGAAATCCTTTGTCAGGTGGCTGCCCTGGTGGTATGTCCCAAAACAGTACCGGGTACCTGTCCAAGATGGCCTGTAATGTCGGGGTGTGGTGGCTTGAGCTATCCCCTAGCATCTGAAATCCTCAACTCCATTGACCATGCTATGTCCCCATGCCTTAAGTCAACCTCCATCCTGTCCGCTGAAACTATCTGTGGAGGATATGAATGCATACATTGAAGAAGAACTAACTTGCCATTCGATGCAGTGTACTCCATCTCGAAGTTCCTCCAATTTGTAGTGACCCGCCCAAGGGAGTAGAGCCACTCGACACCTATCACCACATTGGTGTCCGGTACATCACCACGAAGAAATGATTTGTCACTGAGTAGTTCGCCATGGTCACTGTCAAAGCGGGGACATATCGGGTACACTGCATGGTCCTATCCCATGGCACTAGGATTGAAAACCCCTCAAACTCCTCCATAGTGATACCCCGCCTCTGAACCATCTGCGCATCAATGAAATTGTGTATGGCCCCATTGTCTACCAAAATCGAGACACACTGCCCTTGCACTATGCCTCTGATCCTCAGGGTCAAAAATTTGGGAACCCCTCGCAAAGAAGCTAGGACTCCTCCAGATGGTGTGAAGGTGCTCCCCCAGGTGGTGGTTGTGGTGATGGTTCCCCCTCTGCATGAGTCTTTCTTGTCACCCCCGCCTATCTGCAACTCCACGTCATACTCTTGGTCACTATCAGAGAAGACCTCAATGTAATGGGCCTTGCTTGCTATGCATCTATGGCTTGGTGCCCAAGGCTCTCCACAAGTGAAGCATAGCTTCCTCCTTTAGAGGTCTCTCCTGGTCTCCTCATCTAACTGTCCATGCCCCTAGACTGCTCACTGTGGTGGGGGCCTCGTGTCATGCCCCTTCTGTGGGTAGGGAGTCCGTGATGGTATGGGTTCTCAGAGTTGGAGATTGCCCCTTGCAAATCCATGGCACAAGTCACAACCTCTTGTAAAGTGTACACCTCTACAAATGTGTACACCCTCCTGGCATCGGACAAATTTGGCACCATGACTGAGACCCTCAAAAACTTTGATATACACTGCTCTGGATGGCTAGTCTGCCTGAGTTGGGTCAACTCTTTGAAATGAGCCTTCGGGTCCCTCCTATCAAACGCTCCACCACTCTCCGTGTAAAGTCCTCATAAGAGGTCACGTTGGCATTCCCGAGCGTGGTCAAGCCATGAAACCACCAGTGGTGTGCCTCTCCCTCCAAGTGCAAGGTAGCCATTTTGATGGCTTCCACCTCTGTCATTTGATTAAGCTGGAAATAGGTATCTAGCTTCTCCACCCAATCTCAAGCTGTGCACTTAGTAGATCATTCATACATGGGAAAATGCATCCTCCCAATGGTACGCTGCAACTTTGAACTCTGCGTGCTAGAACCCCCATTGTACCTACCCTTCTCATTTTGCTTGAGCTGGCAGTAATCTCTGAAGGATGAAGCTGCTTTGAAATCTTCCCCCATGGATTGCCATTCTCAGAAATAATCGCCCATGGGCATCTGATCATCCGGCCCACCTTGCTCACTCGGTCCTGAAGGTAAAAATGTAGGCAGCGTGGTCTTGGTTGGCTCATTGAAAGCTGGTGGGTGAGTGGCTGGTGAAGGGTGGTCATACTGTTGTGAGGCCCTTGAAGTCTCCCCAAATAGGAACCCATGATGGATGCTCTTGTCCCTATTCTGCTGCTTGAGTTCCTCCAGCATCTCCTTCTGCCCTTTGGCTAGGTCATTTAGGGCCTTCAAGAGGCTATCAAATGCTGCTTCCTCCTTGCTCCTTGGCTCCCCCATATTTGCCACCACTAATGCATTCTGGGATGTCTCCGTATCAAGTGTAATCTCCAACTCCCATTCCCTACTCCGATACCTCTACCTTCAATAGGTAATGTTTTTCCTATCCTCCTTGTTCATAGGAAAGATCACTCATGGCTGAGCCAAGAACGGAGCTCTGATACCATTGTAATGTTCCTAATTAGGAAAAACAATGAAAAACAAAGCCATAGCTGACATGCATACACAAAATTCAAAAATATAAGTAAACACCCATGTGATGATCAAAAAACACTATCCAGCTGAGCCATTTTATTATATATTTGTAGCAATAGTACAATGGGTATGGAAGGAGTGCACCTGGGCTTGCCTTAATCGCAAGCTAGACAAGGCCCAGGTTGGAGAATACAACGCCCAAATGATAGAATGAGCTATCCCAAAAATGCCCTGCGTTGCCCAAGAGGAACTGCACTGTCTGCTGGAAAGGAACTGATGAAAGACCCACCTTCGGTGCTCAAAAAATTCTGCAAAGTTAGACTCGGGCTCTTCTCAATAAGCCCACCAAAACACAGAAAGGGTTAGGTCTAGTTTTGGCCTTCGAAAATTGACCCAAAATACCATGTCCTCCTCAAACTGGTTGGAAAATAGGGCTTGCATGGAAATTCATTGAAGCAACCCTCCAAACACCCCAAAAATGCTGAATTCTACTCCCCAGATGATTTCCTCAAACTCCTAGTACAACCCAGCTCCTGAACTCCTCTCCTCAACCTCCCATGTGTGCCCAGAATTTAGCTCATGTGTTGGCCTTGGGTAAGAAGAATTTGTGCTATCTTAATGCAGTGATCTCTGGCCCTAAAACTCCTCACCCAGCTTGG
This sequence comes from Pinus taeda, assembly GCA_000404065.3. Classification (NCBI taxonomy): domain Eukaryota; kingdom Viridiplantae; phylum Streptophyta; class Pinopsida; order Pinales; family Pinaceae; genus Pinus; species Pinus taeda. The sequence continues at coordinate 21,564 of APFE030074589.1, forward strand.
ACTTCCCCTGGAGTTGGTATGCAAAATTTCTCGTAGCAAATGCCACCCAGAAGATAGCTGAAATGGGTGGCACATTATCCCCTACTGCGTCCTCCTGGAGTGCAAAATTGGCTGAATGAAATAGTTGTACGATGCACCTTGAGCTCCACAAATCATCCTCGAAAATGGCAAAATTTTACCTTCCTAGGGTGGCACTCGTGGTCCACCGAAAGAAGGGTGAGCTCTCCCCTTGGAAAGCTCTGCACTGAACAACACTGTGACCTGACTAAGTAGCTTGAGCAACAAGAGAGATATTAGATTGGCAAGTGACCCCAATAGCTGCTAGGCCCCTTATATTTATAATTTTTGAGCTTCCTCCCCATGTAGGCCCCTCCATCAAGTACTTCGACCTCCTACCTTAGCAACTCGACTTTCCCTCTAAGGAAATGCGTACTTCATGTGGGTGTGGCCCACACATCCCACTAACAAAACGATTTTCGGCCTCCATCTTAGTCCAAAATTTTGTGGGTCCCATAATAGACAAAATTGTGAAATTAAGTTCATGGAAATTATTCTAGGAAGGAACATTACACTGTCATATGCCTCCAAGTCACTGTCATATAAATGTCTCCAACTCACTCTCATATGCATCCAATTCATTGTCATATGTATCCAAATCTATGCCATATAAATGTCTCCAAGTCATTGTCATATGCATCCAAGTCACTGTCATATAAATTTCTCCATGTCACTGTCATATGTATCATTGTTATGTTAAGGCTACTGCCAAATAGATCATTGTCATCCTTCAAGTCTCGATTATATAGATCATTGTCTCATGTCATATAGATCTCTGTATCACGTCATATAGATCATTGTCTCATGTTAAGGTCACTGTCCATATGTCATAATGCTAGCCACTGAGAAATAGGTTGCTAGCCACAGAGTAAAGTCCGAGTCACATGAAAGATGCGAGCCATAGAGTATGGTGCTAACCACAAAAAAATGATGTGAGTCAAAGAACTTAAGTGCAAGCTGTAGAATATTGAGTGCGAGCCACAAAACATAAGTCACAAAACATTGCGAGCCACAAAATAAGGAATGCAAGACACTGAAAAGTAATGCGAGCCACTGAGCTTGATATACGAGCCATAGAATACAAGTCGCAAAGATTGATGTGTGAGTCACAGTGATTGTATACATGGCACAAAAGATTATGAGTCATTTTAAAGCGAACCATAGGGAATACAATAGGAGCCATAGAGAAAACATATGCGAGTCATAGATAATAATGTGAGCCACACGTATATATGCCATATGATTTTTCCACAAAGAATGCCATACGATCTTGTTATGCGAGCCACAGAGATATGCCATATGAAATCTCAGATATTGTTGATGATCGTATCCATTCGATGATGCTTGAATGAGCTTCAATGAATCCTTATTTATACTAGTAGACGGGGTGCCTTTTGATGCCAACGTAGCCCTTCCGTTTGGTGAAGCCGACTTGGAAGAGACCCTTCTAATTTGTTTTTAATATCATTTAAATATATTTGCCAAATGTTTAGATAAAGGCTTGCCCAAATAAATTTATCGTGCCATATAATAATAGGAGTGACAAACACATTAAAAATAATATTTTCCTTTGTCCAATTTGAATTCTTCTTTGGGACTTCTTTTGGGGTTGTTGCGTTCCTATGGGGAAATTCGTCCCATAGCTGCCCCAATTTTCAACACTCCCTCTCATCTAGGGAGGAATTTCCATCTGCATCATAAATCTCATCTCAGATGTCTCATCATTGTTGCATCGTGTCTCATTTTGTCTCATCTTATCTCATCTCATCTCATAGAAAAGAATAATCCACAGTCGATAGTAGGGAGATTGATTTACCACAAGGATAAAGATCCTCCAAACCCTACTGGTCTCCAGGTCAAGTTCCATGACCTTCATCTCAGCTAAAAAATCTGCGAGAGAGTCTTGATCTCTATTTCAAAGAATGTCAAACTTCTTTTGAGCATCATGCAGCCACATGGAAGACTCACCGAGCACATTCATTACCAATTCTTCCTTCATGTTTCCAGTAGATATGAACCATGCTCTTGGGAAGAATATCATCAAATATGCATACCTTTGCTTTCATGTAATCATCTACTCATCCTAAGATTGCTTCTTATACTTGTCAAAAATAAGTTTCCTTTTCCAAGAAAGGAAAGGCTTTTATTATAACTTGACCATTAACATTCCTGCCTCCTTTAGATATATTATTTTCAACTAGATGGAATATATATACTTGTCTTAATGCTACTAAAAGAATCTTCCATAATGATGATTCTTTATAGGATCTTGGTGATCCTTCTTTGCAAAATGACTACCTTCAACATGATGTTAGAAGATGCTACGATGAATAACAATATGCAATGTGATCCTGTTCTTCTCATTCTCTTTAAACTATATGATCTTTCCCAAAGCAAACCAAACAAGTAGATTCCAATCTTTCTACTATCAAGCGCTTCTATATATGATGCCATACAAAATCAAGGCTCTTCTAGAAAATGCAATGATGCATGCTTACTCTTTCGTTAGTATCAATTCCTTCAGGGTTCGTACAGTGTTGATTTGGGGTAGCATCAGATGTGCTCTAGGCCTCAAATTTTGCAGGGAGGCTTGGGCACATGTATTCCAAAGGACCCAGAAAGCGCTTTGGGAAATTCCTCCCAGAGACAATTTTATTAAAATAATTAATATTTTTTAATGGGACCCTAAGTCTAAACTTAGGAAATAAAAAATATTAATGGGTATTAATCTAATTGTGGGTGTAACTTCTAGAAGAAGACGAGGATCAAGCTAAAATGATTTTAGCCATTGGTTAGCTTTTAATCTAGGCCGTTGAATTTCAACGAGAAGATTATTTAAGGGAGCTTGAGGGTCATTTGGAGAACACACAGAGAGATTGAGAAAATCGATTTTCTGAAGTGAGAAGTTCTTAGGAGGAAAATCGATTGAGGAGATCTTGCAGTAGAGGGGCAGTGAGAATTCAGGAGAAGGAATTTCCTGAGAGTACCAGGCAGAGGGAGAACAGAAAGAAGTCCAGAGGAAGGCAGACGCTGGCCTACGCGGTGCTGACGTAGAGGCAACACAATCCTTGAGGGGAAGTTGAGTTCCTGCTGAGGGAAGTCGAGTTCCAGTTGCTGGAAGCCAGGGTGTGATTCTGGGAGGTAGGAAGTCGATTTCTTAGCCAGTAAAGGATCCAGAGGAGAGGCAGTGTAATACCCAGGAGGGCTGACGCAGTTCTGTGCAAAGGCCATGCAGAGGGTGACGTAGAGCCTCCAAAGTAGTAGGGTCAGTCACTGATTCTCCAATGACAGGGTGAGATCATTTCACCAGTCTTTGGTTCAGTATTCTCTCTGTATTGGATTGCTAGTTGAGCGTCCTAGAATTGTACTCGGAATTTCTCCTGCATAATAATAAAACTCTCAGAGTTGTTGCATCGGTTTTCCCGCATTGGGTTTTTCCTGGGACATTTTGTCCAAAAATAACTGTGTCCTATGTGTTGTATTTTTCTTTCTTGCTCAGTATTTTGTCTCCACATATATGTTAATTAAGTGAAGGCTACAGATGTATTTGCTTCGATATTTACCGTAGAACATAGTAAATAACTTGCATGAATTAACGAGTAGGAGAAGTAACATTAGGTTGTTGCAGTAGGGATTCTGGCTTAGGAATTTTCACATGGAATTAGAGCTAGTGCAGGTGAGACAAGAAGAGCAGAACCAGAAACCCCAACGTTGAGCAGAAGGGGAAATCAAAGCTGTAGGAGGCAACAAGTTGAATGCCCAGAGGGTTTGCGTAGTGTTGTCACACAAAGTGTCTAGGCACAGCGATAGGCTATCACTCTAATCCTTACTCACTCTGTTTAGACTCTCTCTTAGACAAGTTAAGGGGGGGTAGTCCCTAAGGTGAATGAATGAGAATAGCCCGTGGAACATAGGCTCGAGGAGACTAAAAGATGGACAACTTGAGGATTGTAAATGAGTCCTGGTTAACTAAGATGAATAGATTAAACACTAATACAACCAAGACACAACCACAAGATAGAAATGACTATAGACCAGTGCCTTTATATTTAATTAACCATAGATTAAATAAAAAAAAGTTATCTAGAGCAATTTATAAATGTGGCGAAGGTGACGATCATGAACGATTAAATGTAAACGCCCAAAACTGCAATATATTCTAGCAATTAAAAATGATTTTCTTCAATAACCCAGATCTAGAATAACTTATCATTCTCCAATAGTCAATGAATTTTAAAACATTAATCACACTTGACAATAAAGAAATCACTACCATGAAAAGACACCAAGGAATCTTAGATTAACAACTTAAATATTCTTTAGGCAATTAATTTAATGTGGTAAATGAACAAATCAAATTTTTAATGTGACTAAAAATCAAATCAAAAGACCTTAGTTAAAATGTGATTTAATTCACTAGCAATTTTAAAGTCACATCAATGAAATTTTTTAATTATTAGATTTTTTTAAATGTTCTTTAAACTTTTTAGATTTTTAAATGTTTTTCTTTTTTATGGAATCAAAATAATAAAAAATAAAAAAAATCCAAAAAAATCAAAACACAAAGGCATACAAAAAAATAAACCAATCGAAATAGTCATAAAATAATTTTAAACTAGCGCAAATAATACAAATCAAATTTAAAATAAATAAATAAATAAAAAGAATCAAATCAAACGAAATCAAAATGAAAAATAAAATAAATCTAATGCAACCTAAACCTAACCTAACACATACAAATGTAATAACGAAGAGAAAATAAATTGAAGTGCTTTGTTGTGCAGGTGTAAGCTTGGACGACGACAGAAGGGATGAAAAAATTGAGGGAGGAGCTATGAGCAAGATGGCAGAGCTGCGAGGAGGAGAAGACGTGGAGAGGGATGCAGGTTCGACGGAGGGATGGATATGGCTGCGAGAAGAAGGACAATGTGAAGGGTTTAATGCAGGCAACGCTTGACAACGAAGGAATGGAGGATGTTAAGGGAGGCAGCGAGTAGCAAGGGAAAACACAGGTCAAGCAGCTTCTGGGAGAAGGATAAAAGACCCACGCACCAAGGAGGGACGCAGAGGAGGGAGGAAATGAGCTGCGCGAAGGGATAAGGAAGCCGGTTTTTTGCAGGTAGAGAGGAGAGATGGAGCTGCGGGTTAGAGGGAAGGAGATCTCAACGCAGAAGAAGGGACATCGAGAGGGTAGCAATGAGGGGACGATATTGGAGGGATAAGGGTTTCCTAAAAAAAATCGAAATTTTGCAGCGAACCCAAAAACTCGTGTAGCAAATAAAAAAAACCAATCAGCAAAGAAATGGTAGCCCAGAAACTCGAAAAAAATTTCAGATTTTTTCTTGATTTAAAATGATGTGTTCCTTTGCTTTAGATTTATACCTGAAACCCTCATGAAAATTTCCATATCTAAGAATTTCACAACCCTTGGACTGCAAAAATTTGAATAATATCTCTGCCAAATTATGTTGATAAACCCTAGAGATCCAGATCTTACCCTCAAGGGCCTAGGTCTAGACTCTACATAAATTTGTTCCTCAGATTTGTAGCTGCACGACAATAAGAAAACACCCAAATGATACATATAATGATAAAAACTAAAACCTAAGAAAAACCCACGTTAGAAAAATAATTACAAAATTTACAAACTGCAGGCTCTAATCAGCCAGATCTATCATTATGCCTTACAAAATATTAAATTTTTAAAATTTTAAGGAGGTACTAACTTGAAACCCTTTGTGCATCACTAACAAAAAAAATCTTATGATAAGCCCGGGATTAATTTTACTGGGCTCTTAAGAAAACATGGATCGGGAGTTGGCTGGTCCAACTGAAAACTTCCCCTAACGCCTGAGGATCTAAAATCAAGATTTCTATGCAAAACTCGGTCCAACCATTAAAAATAGAGCGAGAAAATAATAATAAAACTCAAACAAATAGAGATACCTGCTATTACGTTCAAAATTTAGATTATTATTCAAACCCCGCTACTGAGCAATATACCTGTACTCAAATCACTTTTTAGAAGCTATCATCAACGGTTTTAGAAAAAATTATGCATGGAAATAATACATCTTACAGTATTCCCATGAAGAGTAACACCAAAAAAACTTAACCCCAAAGTTTATTATCCAGAAAAAGATTACACAAGAGCTTCTTGCTAAGCACACGACTCAAAAGTCAGATCTTTCGACTGACAAATGACTTCCTATTTAAAGATAAATCCTTCAACGGCTAGTTCGAGTGATCCTCGTCAAAGCAATCTCGACCGTTGATGAAGACTAAAATTTCTTTTAATCGCATCCGTTGAAATATTTAATTCTTGAGGAAATTCGATTTTTTTAATTAAATGTATTTTAATTAACTCAAAAATTAAATTTTTGAGTTAATTTCCCAAAAAATTTGACTTTGACTTAACCCCGAGGGATCAAAAGTTTAAAATTTAGCAAAATAATTAATTTACCTTAGTCCTGGGACCTTTTAAAATTTTATTTTTAAGGACTGACGAATTTTGCCTTTGGAGAATTTAAATTTACCTAGGACCTAAAATTAATTAAATTTCTGGCTTAGGATTTAATTAATTTTTGGCCAGAAAATTTAATTAATTAACTTATGAGAGGATAAATTATTTTTCTAACTCTCAAGACACTTTACATCATGATTTTCATATTTTTTACATCATAAGGGGGAAAACCCATTTGTAATAGACTCTCATAGACTACCCATTTTTGCGACACAAATATAATCCAACAGATTCAACAATTTGTAATAAAATAACTTAACCAAATAGTTAGAATTATTCCCAAATCACTTTTACATAGACTCGGTCTAAAACACTAGGACACGCCTAAGATTCCAACGACAAAATCCATTCCAGCTTTGGGGTAAGACTGGAGGAAAACTCTGCTGATCATTCGAGAATGGATCGGTGAGACAAAAACCTCCCAGAATGAAGATCGTCACTACAAAAGTAGGTTTACATTGGTCGTTACATACATGACACGGATCTATTGAGATTATTTACATTATACACACGCATAAAGGGTTTTCACAATATTTTGGAAGTTAGACTGATGATGATAGCTGGACGGGATGGACGCATCGATCAAGTGCTATCCCTTTTGCGAAAAAAGGGGGTGTACTGTTGTGGGTCGTTGACACGTAGTGGTCAACATCTGGGTCTACTTGGGGATATGTTGCTGCACCGGAGGAATGTGGGAATCCAGAATCTGCATGCACGCAACACACAATATAACATAAGTAGCGTCCATCCAAAAATCGTCATACAACGTTAAGCATAGGAAATATATAAGCTCTTCATTTATTAACTATCCTAATAACATGAAAAACATCTACCTACAAAAATAAAATACTGAAATAAAAGGGTGTAGGGTTAGGAATACAATACAAAGGATGCCCCATGGCATCAAATGCATTGAATGTAGTGCATGCTGAGAATTTGCCTGCTTTCAGGTAAATCTGTTCGCTGTTTCTCAGATGTGCCATGTCCAATTCCACATACGGAAGGACTTTTTTCTATCCGAAAGTCAAGCTGCACGCGACCATTTGATTCATCAAATCACTTTTTCATTCTCTTTCTCTTTGCGCTTTTTCTTTGTCGCAGGCTGTATCACTGATGATGTGGAACATTCTGCTTGAAAACTCTCAGATGAAGTATGTAAGATATGCGTGACATGTCTTTTTTCATTCTGAATCTGCTCTGTCAAGAATGATGGATCGGTCTCACAGGTGTCATGAGTTATAAGTTGATCTTTTTTAATTTTTTCTTTGATCCCGTCATTCTTAGTTAAATCTTCGTTAATGGAGTTGGCCTCTTTCTCGGGATATTCACAATAAGACGGGACCTGTGATTTCCTGTCTTCCAGCTTCTTATGTAATGAACTCATTTCTCTGGCATGTCTTACTATTAACTTCGCTTTATTGAGTTCAATTTTCACGAATCTTTCTTGCAGAGTGACATGATTAGCTTGCATAGTCATTATTAGATTCTGAATAATGGACATTCGATTAGAATGATTAACTTCCATTATTTTTAATCTGTGTTCGATGATATCTATTCCCTTTGTATTTATGACACATGGTACCTGCTTTTATTCTATGGCCAATAATCTATTCTGAAGAGACATTTGACCAAGCTCCATGTCCTATATAATTTTATCATTCTTTGCTTTCATGCGCATGAAACAGTTTTGCATATAGTTTATCTCTTTCTTATGATTTGCTTGCATGGTAGCATGGTAGCTAATTGATTATTATAATCGAATCTGATGATGGTCATTTCTTCTTCCATAGTTGACAATTTGTTTTGAATCGAACTTATTTCTTCTTAATAACTTGCTTCCATGGCAGTCACTTGATTTGAATGATTGAATTCCATGATTGTCATCTTTTCCTTTAGGGCTAATAATTTGCTTTGCATAGAAAAAATTTCCCTGGCATGATCAGCTGTTAATGTTGCTTGATTAAGTTCCATATCTTTAATAAGTTGAGCCTGATTAACTTCTGCATTCTTGCTTACTTGAGCCTGATTTAACTGTATGTCCTTAACCATTTGAATTAACTCCTTGAAATCATTTTCAACTTCTATAGTTTCCTTTACTTCAGCTTTTGCTTTGACTTTGTATTTATCTCCATATTTATCTTCAAGGCATCAATGATTGGTTGAAGAGAACCAAAAGTGTTATTAGGGAAATTAACAAACCAATCTAAAGCATCTCCAGATAAGGTAAGAATGAAAATCTTCATCTTCACATCTTCATATTTAGAATATGGGAGACACTTGCTTATACAAAGGCTGACATTTTGAAGGTGAGTTTCGACAGTAAAAGCATTGTTACCTTGAAAATGAGGAAATTCATCGATGGCGTCACCAAAAAAAGAAGGATAACCATGCGGAGCTCCCTGAATATTTAGTAAAATCACAAGGAGCAAACAAGTCATAATCCATGATGACTTGTTGAACGGGAAAAAGATGGGCCAAATGGATATCAGAGAGAGAGATCCCTACTCAAGAAAATCAAAACATCTACAACAAGTGAGCTTCTAGCTGAAATTCTTGTAAGAAATAGAAGAAGTGGAGTCGCCACTTGAGCATGAATCTCTCACAAGGTTTCCAAAGGCGAAACCAAAAAGTTAGTGGATGGAGACAAATGGATATTCAGGAAGGGCTTCCTGTCTAGGATTAAATGAATGAATAAGTGGAGTTGCCACCCAAACAGGAAACCAATCGGAATGTCCAGGTGCAGAAAGTGAAGATGAGAGGATTAGATGAGAGATGATGAGAGGATTAGATGAGAGATGACAAGAGTTAGGATGGTGAGAAATGAAGAGACGAGATGACGCCAGAAAAATGATATGAAATGCCGTAAAGCCAAGGTCCAGTAAATTGGTCCTTGGTGGCAATGCCAAGAAGTATTGGCCTTGCCGGCTCGAATGAGAGATGAGAAATGAGAAGAATGATGAGGAAATTTCGTTGGAACGCCGAGAATAAAATATCCCCGACAACGATGCCAAAAAATGTTGTGCCGCTTGACGGGCTAATGAATGGCGGAAAAGATTAGATGATTAGAAAAATGTCGTGAGGACCAAGGACAAAAACTCTATCCCCGACAACGGCGCCAAAAAATGTTGTCGCACAAAGTGTCTAGGCACCGCGACAATGCTCAGAGTAAGGGTTGTCACTCTAATCCGTACTCACTCTGTTTAGACTCTCTCCTAGACAAGTCAAGGGGGGTAGTCCCTAAGGTGAATGAATGAGAATAGCTTGTGGAACACAGGCTCTAGGAGACTAAAAGATGGACAACTTGACGAATGTAAATGAGTCCTGGTTAACTGAGATGAATAGATTAAACACTAATACAACCAAGACACAACCACAAGATAGAAATGATTATAGACTAGTGCTTTTATATTCAATTAACCATAGATTAAATAAAAACAAGTTATCCAAAGCAATTTATGAATGTGGCGAAGGTGATGATCATGAACGATTAAATTTAAATGCCCAAAACTACAATATATTCTAGCAATTAAAAATGATTCTTCAATAACCCAGATCTAGAATAACTTATCATTCTCCAATAGTCAATGAATTTTAGAACATTAATCGCACTTGACAATAGAGAAATCACTACCATTGAAATACACCAAGGAACCTTAGATTAACAACTTAATTATTCCTTAGGCAATTAATTTAATATGGTAAATGAAGAAATCAAATTTTTAATGTGACTAAAAATCAAATCAAAAGACCTTTGTTAAAATTAAAAATTTTTATGGGCTGTAGGCCACATAAAAAATTAAATTTTTTTACATTTGAGGGCACAAATTCCCCTTTTGATTTAATTCCCTAGCAATTTTAAAGTCACATAAATGAATTTTTTTTAATTTTTAGTTTTTTTTTTTTTTAAATGTTTTTTAAACTTTTAAAATTTTAGATTTTTAAATGTTTTTCTTTTTTATGCAATCAAAATAATTAAAAATAAAATAATCCAAAAAAAAAAAACACAAAGGCGTATCAAAAAAAAAAAAAACCAATTGAAATACTCATAAAATAATTTCAGACTAACGCAAATAATACAAATCAAATTTAAAAATAAATAAATAAAAAGAATCAAAGCAAACGAAATCAAAAGGGAAAATAAAATAAATCTAATGCAACCTAAACCTAACCTAACACATACAAATGGAATAATGAAGAGAAAAGAAATTGAAATGCTTTGTTGTGCAGGTGTAAGCTTGTAAGACGACAGAAGGGATTAAAAAAATCGAGGGAGGAGCTGCGACCAAGATGGTAGAGCTGCGAGGAGGAGAAGACGTGGAGAGGGACGCAGGTTCAACGGAGGGATGGATATGGCTGCAAGAAGGACATCATGAAGGGTTTAATGCAGGCAACGGTTGACAGTGAAGGAATGGAGGACGCTAAGGGAGGCAACGAGCAGCAAGGGAAAACGCAGGTCAAGCAGGTCGTGGGAGAAGGATAAAAGATTCATGCAACAAGGAGGGACGCAGAGGAGGGAGGAAATGAACTGCGCAGAGGGATAAGGAAGCTGGTTTTTTGCAGGCAGAGAGGAGAGATGGAGCTGTGGGTTATAGGGAAGGAGATCTCAAATGCAGAGGAAGGGACAACGAGAGGGAAGCGATGAATGGATGATATTGGAAGGATAAGGGTTTCCTAAAAAACATTCCAAATTTTGCAGCGAACCCAAAAATCTAGGCAGCAAATAAAAAAACTAATCAACAAAGAAATGGTAGCTCAGAAACTTAAAAAGAATTCAGATTTTTTTATTTAAAATGAGGTGTTCCTTTGCTTCAGATTTATCCTTGAAACCCTCATGAAAGTTTTCAGATCTAAGAATTTCACAACCCTTGGACTGCAAAATCTTTAATAATATCCCTACAAAATTATGTTGATAAACCTTAGAGATCCAGATCTTACCCTCAATGGCCTAGATCTGGACTCTACATAAATTTCTTCCTTAGATTTGTAGCTGCACGACAACAAGAAAACACCCAAACAATATATACAATGATAAAACCTAAAACCTAGAAAAACCCATGTTAGAAAAATAATTACGAAATTTACAAACTGCAGGCTCTAATCAGCGAAATTTATGATTAAGCTGCACAAAAAATTAAAATTTTAAAATTTTAAGGAGCTGATAACTTGAAACCGTTCGTGCATCACCAATAAAAAAATCTTATGATAAACCCGGGATTAATTTCACTGGGCTCTTCAGAAAACACAGATCAGGAGTTGGCTAGTCCAACTGAAAACTTCCCCTAATGCCCGAGGATCTAAATCAAGATTTCCCCACAAAACTCGATCCAACCATTAAAAATAGTGCAAGAAAATAATAATAAAACTTAGAAAAATAGAGATATCTGCTATCACGTTCAAAATTTAGATTATTATTCAAACCCCAACAACTGACCAAAATACCTGTAATCAAAGCACTCTTTAGAAGCTATCATCAGTGGATTTAGAAAAAATTATGCATGAAAATAACAGATCTTACAATATTCTCATGAAGAGTAACACCAACAAAACTTAACCCCAAAGCCTTTCTTTATTATCCAGAAAAAGATTACAGAAGAGCTTCTTGCTAAGCACATGACTCAAAGGTCGGATCTTTCGACTGACAAATGATTTCCTATTTAAAGATAAATCCTCCGATGACTAGTTCAAGTGATCCTCATCAAACCAATCTTGATCGTTGATGAAGATTTAAATTTCTTTTAATCTCATCCATCTAAATATTTAATTCTATAGGAAATTCGATTTTTTTAATTAAATGTATTTTAATTAACTTAAAAATTAAATTTTTGAGTTAATTTCCCAAAAAAATTGATTTTGACTTAACCCCAAGGGATCAAAGGTTTAAAATTTAGCAAAATAATTAATTTACTTTAGTCCTGAGACCTTTTAAAATTTTATTTTTAAGGACCGACGAATTTTGCCTTTGGAGAATTTAAATTTACCTAGGACCTAGCATTAATTAAATTTATGGCTTAGGATTCTAATTAATTTTTGGCCAGAAAATTTAATTAATTAACCTATGAGAGGATAAATTATTTTTTCAATCCTCAAGACACTTCACATCATGATTTTCATATTTTTTACATCATAAGTGGGAAAACCCATTTGTAATAGACCCTCACAGACTACCCATTTCTGCAACACAAATATAAATTAGCTGACCCAACAATTTGTAATAAAATAACCTAACCAAATAGTTAGGAATATTCCCAGATCACTTTTACATAAACTCGATTAAAAACACTAGGAATCGCCTAAGATCCTAGCGACAAAATCCATTCCAACTTTGGGGTAAGACTGGAGGAAATCTCTGCCGACCATTCGAGAATGGACCAGTGAGATAAAAAATCTCCCAGAATGGAGATCATCACTAGAAAATTAGGTTTACCTAGGTCGCTACATACATGACACAGATTTGCTGAGATTATTTACATTATACACATGCAGAAAGGGTTTTCATAACATCTTGGAAGTCAGGTTGATGATGGTAGCTGGACGACATGGACACGTTGATCAAGTGTTATCCCTTTTGCGAAAAAAGGGGGTGTACTACTATGGGTCGTTGACACGTGGTCAACACGTAGTTTTAGCCAGAGGGCTGAAAATTTGAGGTAGTCTGTCTCCGAGTGAGTTGATGGAGAGAAACAACTTCCAGTTCGAATTTCGCCGGGGCAGAAAAAGCAAAGCTGAAGCCTCAAAGTGAGAGAGCTGGTAGGACACAGATTTTCAGTAGGCAGATTGCTAAGATGAAGAGAGAAGAGAAGCACAGTGAGGAGACTTTTCCTTAAGCAGACTTCCCGCCTAGAAGCTTGTTTTCTCATTGGCTGAGCAGCAGCAGTGAGAAGAAGAGATGAGATTTTCGACATTTTTTGGCAGAAATGGAAACCATTGGCTTGAGGGATCAGGATATGTTGGACGGAGCATCCAACTATGTTATCTGGAAGACTAGAATGTCATTTCTTCTAGATGAGCATGCCCTCAAGACATACATCGACAACGTGGTGGCTGTCCCTGTGGATGCAGATCCGCTGAAGAATTATAGATCAGAAATGGCAAAGGCCAAGAGGATGATCTTGGATGGAGTCAAGGATCATGTGGTGTGTCACATTGGTAGTGGAGGAACTGCTTATGAGATGTGGGATGCCTTTTGTTATCACTCTAAAATTTCCCTAGGGTTGTAATGTTGTATTTAAAGAAATGATAGAGGTAACCACAAACCTACTTTGGAGATTAGGATCTAGCCTTCCTAATGCTCAGAGAGGGCTCTCTCTTAATGATTTAACTTTGTTGTTTTAATTGATTTTAGGCTATTTATGTAAGCTTGATTTGGTTTTGATTTAAGTTGTTGGTGGAATTACTGATTTAGATGGATAGATGACTGTCTATTTTCCATTGGGCTATGGAGTCAATATATCAAGAAAACAGAACATAAACAAATTATAAAAATAGTGTTACAGGACAAGGTAGCTGAGCAATATCAAATCTCAAGGCTGAAATGGTGAAATGATTTTCAAAGGAGCAATTAAGGATTTCTTAAACTGGATAATGAAGGAAGTGAAAGAGGTCAACCGGGATGGGAGAGCAATTAAGGATTCTCAGATCTGGGTATCAGAAGAAAACATAGAAATGTATAACAGTAAGAGCAGAGTGTACTTAAACAATTTATGCAATAACATTCCTGTTATACCATTCAAATTTAGAAAACATTCAAGTTTATGGAATACTTTAGAAAAGAACATGAACAATTGAAATATACTTCACTGAAGTGGCTCAACACATGAATCCTGTAAAGAAATGTTTCTATTATTTGCCCTGTCTGTTAACTGAAAAAGTACAGTAAACCCTCAGGTTGTAGATGAGTTCACCTATAGAAATGTTCATAAATTCCTCTCTAATACTTCAAATGAAGAAGTATTTATACAAAATTTACAAACTGTTTACAATAAATGCTGTCTCTAATAGACACGGCATTTTTAGACTATAGATGAACTAAAAATCTCTAACTACTGCAGATTAATAGTTCTGGTGGGAATGTGCTGCCCAAATGTTGTTGTTGTGGAAGTGGGAGCAGGTAGGATGTGGACCCAAATTTGTGGTTGTGCTGGCAGATGAACTAGCAGATGCAGATGTATCTCTCTTTTTCTTTGTAATTCACTCAACTGCTTGCTGATCCTCTAACTTGATAATTTGAGACTTCCCTCAATGATGGCTGATCCTGTGACTGCCCTGCTGTTTTATCATCTATTAATGTCACAAAATATTTTGGAAAATATATAATAATATATATATTTGAATAATATTTCCAAAATATTTTAAATGAAATTTATAATTAAATTTCTACAAAACCATGTGTTGTTTCCAATCTGTGGTTTTGTTTTCTCTTTCCATGAATTCACAAAACCATGTGTAGTTTTGTTTTTATCACTCCTTCCTCTGTAAATTCATTTTATCTGTATGTAAAATCCTTTTACCTTTGTAGAATACTTGGATGGTTTTGCAAAACCATGTGTTGATTTGTATGGTTGGAAGAGTATTTTCACTTTACTCTTTTACTTTCACTTGCAACATGATTTTACCCCTGTGAATTGATTTCACCATGCCTGTAAATTGATTTCACCACGATCTTTTATCATGAAATGCATTTACATGAATGCTATCTTTGCTCTCTTGTTCATTAATTTCATGTGAAATTTTCCCTTTTATTTTCTCTGATAAATTCATGGCATCCGTGAAATTTATTTCATGTGTCTCTGTAAAACCATTTTACCTTTGAATCTCACTCCACAACCTTAGTCTCATATTGCCTGTACCTATGTAATTTTACCTCAATTATGGTTTCACTCGTTGCTCTGAAATATTACTGCATTTTCATATCTCTATATTTCACTTGAAATTAATCCACCCTATATTCCCATAACATTTATAAGATTTAAAACCAAAATAGTTAATGGTTTATCGCACCGCTTTTGACTAGTAGGTGGTATCTTTCCAGAGGACGCGATATAACGTGGGGCTGCCATGTAGTAAAAAGATGCGCTGGGAAAACCACTAATCTCGCGTGCTTTTTGAGTGTTAAGTGTTGGATGAGCTGAGCGCGCGATATGGAATTTTAACCATTCATTTTGTTTACGAATCTCGAGGCAAATAAAAATGAAGGGGATTTAATTCTCAGTGCAGGGTGGGCCATTGGTTGACTTTGTAGGGGGAAGAGGTAGTATAGGCTTGCGGGGAGAAATAAATATAAAGTCCAAAACTTTATATCAATAGGGTTTGGTGAAGTAAGGGGTAAAAAGAGGGATTATATATATATATATATATATATATATATATTTTACTTTATGGGATTTATCTCTGTTTTAACCATTACTGCCTCTGTGTATATGATTTCTTCTTGCTTTGTGATAATTATCTTTTCCTTTTGAATAAAGCCTTTGAATACATTTCCTTGCAAATCTTGGTGTAAACAAGTTTTGGAACTAGTATCAAAACTGTTTGTCCAAGCTCCCATTCTGCTAATCACCTGCAAAATAAAACAACCATTAATAAAGCATAGGTCTGCGGGGAAGGCAATCAATGGCTTTATTGAACTGAGATGTCTGTGGACCGAGTCTGGATTGTGGATGGCTCAATTCTGTTTTGGAAAATGCTTTTCATTTACTCATTTTAAACAGAAGTAAGGGAATGACGGAATTTATTTTTGTGGAAACTCTATAATTTTTTACATTGTGCAGGGGTAGATTAGCAGTTTACCGCACAACAATGGATGATAGGGCTTCCGGGGATACACAGTGTAGCAGTCGGAGGAGGTTTTCGGGGAGGAGGTGGTAGCTGGAGGTCGGTCTTCTGAGGGGACTGCCGTGGAATGGGAGGTGGTTCTGGACGGGAAGAGAAGTTGAAGGAAGAGCGCTATGGTGGATTATTGCGTGGATTAGACGCTGGCCTACGTAGTGTTGACGCAAAGGCAACGCAGTGCTTGAGGGGACGTCGAGTTCCTGCTGAGGGAAGTCGAAGTTCAGTTGCCGAAAGCTAGGGTGTGAGCCTGGGAGGCAGAAAGTCGATTTATCAGCCAGTAGAGGATCCATAGAAGAGGCAGCGTAATACTCAGGAGGGGTGATGCAGTTCTGTGCAGAGGCCACACAGAGGGTGATGCAGAGCCTCCAGAGTAGTAGGATCAGTCACTGATTCTCTAGTGATAGGGTGAGATCATTTCACCAGTCTTTGGTTCAGTATTCTCTCTGTATCAGATTGCTAGTTGTGTGTCCTAGAATTGTACTCAGAATTTCTCTTGCATAATAATAAAACCCTCAGAGTTGCTGCATCGCTTTTCCCGCGTTGGGTTTTTCCGGGGACTTTTTGTCCAAAAATAACTGTGTCCTATGTGTTGTATTTTTCTTTCTTGCTCAGTATTTTGTTTCCACATATATGCTAATTAAGTGAAGGCTACAAATGTATTTGCTTCGATATTTACCGTAGAACACATTAAATAACTTGCATGAATTAACAAGTAGGAGAAATAACATCAGGTTGCTGCAGTAGGGATTCCGACTTAGGAATTTTCACATACAGTTCCCTCCTTCCATCATGCTCATCATTGGTTTGATTTGTTCTTTCATCCTTCTTATCTTGCTTCCTTTCTGTACCTACAATTTTCACCAAACAACTACAACCAAGCACAAATACAAAAGCATGATGTCAAATTTGTCAATCAAAGGTTTCCATGGTGTCTTAGAGGGTGAATTCCTAGGGTTCTTAAGGACAAACCCTAAATTCCTTGACCTTACCCTTGATAAGGTTTATACTTTCGGCAGAAATATCATACCTAGAGTTTTTGATGTTAATACTTAGGATTTATCCAATTCAACCCTCACTAGGGTTTTCCATATATCCTAGACTCTCCTTGTAAACCATAGATGCCAAGAGCTAGGGTTTTTCAAATAGGGAACACTTGTATAGGGTTTCCTTTTCTAGGGTTTTTCGATCTAAGTTTCATCTAGGGTTTATGAACCTTAGATACCAAAATTTTCAAAAATGCGAAGTCTATAAAACCTAGACTCTAGCCATACAAAACATGCTACAAAACCCTAATTATTTTCAGACCCTTTTATTATAAAACAAAGTGTACATACGTCATGCCTCTTTCTTTGCAAGGATTCAGTACTTCTATGCTTGGCAATTGCCCATCGTTCTCCAACATAGGTACTTCAGATTTCCTTCACACTAGGGTACAAACCATAGAAATGTTCGACCAAATCCTTGTTTCTTCATTGAGTTCCCATAGATTGGGTTCCTTCTTTTTGTCATAACAAGGTGATTCTAACTTCTGTTTCCATGGACCTTAGTCTTTCATAATGTTGTCAAATCATCCATTAATCAAAGATGACTATCATATGTCCAATGTCACTATTATTTCAATAGATTTATGCCATCGAAGCTCCAGATCAGTTTATTTGATAGATCTTGCTTGTGCTTCGACTATCAATTGAAGACTACTTCAAATTGCAAAGATAATTCACACAATTTTCTTGTCACACATTGTCTTCTTTTCAGGTCGTCTCCATCTTCTATTTGTATCAATACATTGTTATAGTCTTCACGAGTCACAAACTCATTGTTCATATATTAGATCAACAAACACGTTGACAAGAGCCACCATAGAATATAGTATTGGAGTGCGAGCCATGCATGGGTCGTGAATTTGAGTCACACTTGAGCGAGGGGGACAATGTTGTAATCGTTATGATATTCGCGCCACAGTATTGCCACTGTGCAAGTGTGCACTATGAGCCTCTTGTTATATGATTCACACAAAACAAGGATGGCCACTGTGATCCCTGCGATCCTTAAACAAGCACTGTGATCCTTGAGCGAGAACTGCAATCCTTAAATTAATCTATTCTTTAAAGTGATAGCTTTTGTTCAAAATGTGATCCATCGGGATGAGTGTTGACTTCTGTAATATCACAAATCGAACCTCTTTGGAGTCAATGCGAATTTCAACGATGCAAGTCTTAAAGATTTGTGAACTGGAGAATTATAATAAATGGGTCTATTGTTTAACATTTGAACTTTCAGATTTGATCCAGAGTATTCAATATGAACCATAGATATTGCGAGCTTTAGTATATACAAGCATCACAAATATGTACATAAGTCACCGTGGCACAGAACGTTAAAACAAGAGCGATACCATTCATACCAATCACAGTTTTTTGTGATACTGAGTTTTGCGATCCATCAAGATCATGCTGTTCTTAAGACGAGCCATTGTATTCGAGTCATAGTCACCAAAAGAAATGCGAACTTCTAATATTGGTCATAGTGCGAAATTGTATCATCGTGAGATCATTAATGCGAACTCTCATATGTTATTCTTGTTAGCACAAAAGCTTTAGGTTAATATGATCAATGATTACTACAAACCATCTTAGAAACTTACAACGAGCCATTGAATGCGAACTTCACAGGTTTGAATCTCTTGAGTAGGGTTTCCACGGTGTCTTCATCAAACTGTTAACTGAGTGATCTTCAAGCCTCCTTCTATAATGTAATATCCCTAAGGGAAAATTAACAGCAAATAATCAAAGCAAAATAGACAACACATAATCGAAACAAACAATCAAACCACAAAAATGCTTCCACAACAACGTTGTCTACTCATTTTGTTAAATGGGAAAGGTGTACAATCAAGGTGCTAGAATGTGTGCACCTAGGCTTGCTTTTAGCAAGCTAGCAAAGCCCTCAATGATCCCTAAATCACCCTTCTTCAAGCCCTGTCAATTCGGCCCAACTGTTGCACTTTAAAACCTAGAAAATGGTGTTGCTTCCTGAAATGAAGAGCTGCTAGAGCCCTCTCTACTGATCAGAAAATTTTGGGAATTTAATCCTGGCCTCGACTCAAGAAACCTAGAATAACCCACGAAGGTTTTGGCCAAAGCTTGACCCCGGAATTTCGACCCCCTTGAGCCTTGACTAACTTTTAAGTTGGGAAATCCGGCCTCCTGAATGATATGCTGCTGAAATGCTTCCAAAATACCTACAAACCTTGTTAGAAAGCTTCCCAAGCCTTCCCACCAATTCTCCACCTCAAATCCCCTTATCTCCCCACACTCCCGGAATGCCTCTATCAATGACTGCGCAGTCTTTGCGCCGCTGTGGCTCTCTCTGCTACTGCAAATCGACCTCCTGTTGCTGGTGTGGATTATGCTGAAGAAGAACTCCCTCCTTGGGTTGGCACTCGAAGTCCACCGAAGCAAGGGCTGGAATTTCTGCTTGGAAACACCCGGTGTGCTAAACAACACATGTTGACTTGGCTGGCTCAAGCGTGCTCTTGTCAAAGACAAATTCGAAAATGATAAATGATAACAAAAACTGAGAGCTCCTCCTTCTTTTATTGAATTGCCTCCAAGAATGCCCATGTGGGCCCACATCGAATTCCACCCACCTTCTTCGAGCCAATGAAAGCGTATAATCCTTGTGGGCCGAAAATGCCTTTGTGGTGGCCCCCACGTTCCACCAAAGCCGCAATTTTTCGCTGAGCCTATCGTTGGAGTGCCTCTTAGGCCAAAAATCACATATGGGTCTCATAGGCCCCCTTTTTCCTAAGTGAGATAATGTGAGTGCCAAAATTGATCAAAATTTCGATATTCCCTTAGTGAAACACTAAGCAAGAATATCACAGTCCTCCCCACCAAAACGTTGCTTGTCCTCAAGCCATTGCAAAGAAGGATGTTGTAGTATCTGTTCCTCCTCCCAGGTGGCATCCTCATCTGGTAGGTTGCTCCATCGAATCAGAAATTCCTTGATGACCTTGTTATGCAGGTGCCTCTCTCTGGAATTCGAAATGGCCTTTGGTTCCAGCACCAAATGGCCTTCTGTTAATCAAGGTTGTCATTGATGTCGATATGACATTATTGGGATGGAAAATATTCTTGTGATGCATAATATGGTGATGTCCTTGCTCATGATGACAAATCCCTCTTGTTTGATAAGGATGCCATTAATGAAGATGTCAAGCTATTTATGATGCCATTATGATGTCAGGCCACTAAGAAGATGTCTTGTCCTAGATGCTTGAACTAACAATGAAGACGCCATAACCTCATGTATCCTTGCTCTTGATGAAGAAGCCCTAGAAATCATGATGATGTTCTTACTCTTGATGAAGAAACCTAGAAGTCGGATGATGTCCTTACCCTTGATATTGAAGGACTATACATGAATGACCACACTTGATGATGTCATATGTTATGGCACTTGATGAAGGTCTTGATGACATGGACAATGACTGGAGACATGACATGAAGGATTTGGAAATCACTTAATGGCAGGACATGACATGAAGGACTTGGAAATCTCCTAATGGAAAATTAATAAATGTTGCACTATGGTTGGTGACATATCACTGCACTATTATTGGATACATGATGCTACACTATCATGGTGACATGGATGACTCAGTAACTCACATACACTACGTGAAGAACTTAGAAGCCCTAATGACCTCTTGCTGCCCTAATCACCCTCTGCACTAAACATTTCAAAGAGCAGTCACAAAGAAAAATATTTTTTGACACCTTGGAGGCATCTTTCCACAATGAGACATACACCATTTTATAGAGTATATTTTTCCCTTTCTAATGAGCCCTTACTTGCCCTCAAACTCCCGTGGTTGAGGAGATAATGATTTTTTAAGTTAAGGAAATTAACCCTGTCATTGAGCTGATCTATGCTCAAGAACACAAGTCGGCCTCCAAATAGGGATGTGGCTTTTCAGTTGTCATTACAAATAAATCTATTTATATACAGTCTGAGATTTATTTTCTGATCCACCAATTTGGTCAACAAAACAGAGAAATTACAGAGCACGGATTTTTTGAGGTTGAGAGGACCTTTTTTGAAGCTCAAATCACTGTATAGGCTACAAAACCTCGGATTAGGCTACAACCACCCATAGAGCTTCAGAGAGGCAGCCACAAAACTTGGTTTTGAGTGCAGCAACTCGGAATTCGAGTGCAGCAGCTCGGAACAGGAGTGCAGCAACTCAGAATAGGAGTGCAACAACTCGGAACAAGAGTACATCAGCTCAGATCCCTTAACTGTGGCTCAGTCAATTTGTCTTCAGCGGCTCAGATACCTCCACAACAGAGCACAAATCTATACACAGAACTCAGACCTGTGGGCTGGACAGACTTGTGATATCACAGATTCATTGAACATTGGCTCAGTTATCTCACAGATTCGGATTGGACAGTTGCTTGGTTATCTCATAGACTCGAGTGGCTTGGACTTCTAGCTGTGACTCGGACATACAGTGAACTGACAACATACCTAATATTGGACAGTCAAGATTGCTTTTGAAATTAATTGAGCATACATTAGTTGGAGAGCTGGGTGCTGGACAGTGACTAGAATTTGGAGCAGCCTTTAAACAACAATATTAAAGACCTTGAGAATTTGGAAAGTCAGACACCTTGATGTATCATTGAAGATAGTTTGGAGTTTTTGCTTGACACATCACCAAACATTCGTGAAAACTTGGTGAAAGCAGCATTTGAGGATTGTTGAAGACACCTTTTAGAAGTTGGGGACTTTGATTGAAGCCTTGTGGAGTGAACTTGAAGAAGGTTCTAGATTGAAGACTTGAAGGTTATCCTTGGATGAATTAAATACATTGTGCATTTCTTGATTGGGATCTGGGTTTGAAGTACTCTTGAAGGAGCGTTGTTTTGAAGATCTTTTTGAGCACATTAACGACACCTTGGAGCATCTTGTGAAGACACTATGAAATTGAACTTGGAAATATTATTGGAGATCATGATGCATCATTGATGTCATCATGAGGTGACTTGGAGAAATTGTCTGGGTATGATGAAGAGTAGTGGTGACACCTTCTAAGAGATCAAGGTTGTTAGTGATGATGAGTCGTGGAGACTAAAGTGAAGACTAAGCGAAGATTGACAGGGATCGGTGAAGAAGACATTGGGAGCCATGAAATACAACTAACCATATCTTGACGAAGTAAAGGAAGAGTTGGAGCCAAAGAGGTTGGAGCCTCGAAAAGACAAGGTTGGTGCCTTGGAGGATAGGGTTGGAGCCCTAGAGGATTGGAGTTTTCAAGAAACAAAGAGCCTGAACCAGATATAGGGTTGGAGCCCTTGAGGTTGCTGCCTCAAAATTGACAAGGTTATAGCCTTGAAGTCCAAGTCGGTGCTTGGCAAATACAAATTGGAGCTTGGGAGATTGAAGATCGGTGTCTTCATCTAGGGTTGGAGCCCTACATATATTGTAATTGATTTATTGAAGAAATTAATTAAAGCATTTATTCTTATTGTTCACAATTGAAAAGAAATACTAATTCACCCCCCTCTCAGTATTTCCAACACCTTCATCTTCCATAGGGGGTAACTCTGTAGTGGCAGTGACCTGCTGCCCTAGTGCCTTCTTGAGGCAAGACACTTGAAAAACGTTGTGCACCCGACTCCTCGGTGGTAGCTCCAACTCATATGCTACCTCCCCCACCTTCCGAGCAACACGATAGGGCCCATAGAAGGGGTTTGAGTTTGTCAGCCCCTTTCTGCTTGAGTGTAAACTGCCGGGACGGTTAGAGCCTCAAAAAGACCAAGTCCCCAACTTCGAATTGCCTCTCAACTCTGCCCCTGTCTGCATAAAGCTTCTGCTGATTCTGGGCCATTTGCAGATTGTCTTTTAGAGCCCTCAAGATGTCTTGGCTCTCCTGTATCCAGTCCTTGGCCTTTGGGGCCTTGCTGTCTCCAAACATAACGTCAACAAAAGACAATGCATCATAACCATATAGGGCTCAAAATGGTGACATACCTATAGACATGTGATGCGTAGTGTTGTAGAAGTATTCCCCCAAATGCAACCATCATATCCATGCCTTCTATTGCCCTGTCACATAGTTATGCAAGTATCCCTCCAACCACTTGTTAACTATCTCTGTTTGGCCATCCGTCTGTGGGTGGTAACTAGTACTTAGGGTGAGTTCCGTACCCACCAGTCTAATTAACTCCTGCCAAAACCCACCCATTAACCTGTTGTTCTAGTCACTGGCAACAGCCTTGGGGAGACCACTTAGCCGAAATACCTGCCTAAAAATAATTCGGCCACCTGTGAGGTCGAGTACTGGGATGGAATGGCAAAGAAATGAGCGTACTTCGTCAAGCGATCCACCACCACATATATGCAGTCCTTGTTCTGTACTGTGGGCAGCTCGGTGATGAAATCCATAGATATGTTTTCCCATTTTACCTCCGGAATGGGAAGCAGTTGTAGTAGACCAGCAGGGTGTGTCTTCGCTCCCTTGTTCCGCTGGCATGTGTCACAGTCCCGTATATTCCTCAGAATGTCCTCCTTGAGGCCCTTCCATGTAAAGCGCTCCCTAATGGTCCGGTATATCTAAATAAACCCCTAGTGCCCTGCTAGTGGTGAATCATGGGCAGCCTGCAGAATCTTCTCCCTCAGTGGGGAGTTGGGTACCAAGTAAATTCGGTCTCGGTAGTAGATCACCTCGTTCATCACCCGATATCGGCCATCCATCACCAACCCATCAAGGATCTCACATGCTAACTTGTCCTTGGAGTACTCAACGAGTAACTGCGCCCTCCAGTCTGGGGTAATATTCATCAAGGACAATGTGGCTGGTCTCCTGGACAACGCATCAACAACTACGTTGTGCTTCCCTTTGACATTTTCGATGTCAAATTCATATTCCTGTAGTTTGCTCGCCCACTTTTGCTGCCTCTCTTGTAGTTGTTTCTGCTCCGAAAAGAACCTGAGGTTGTTGTGGTTGGTCTTGACCTTGAACCTATTCTCCACCAAACATTGCCTGAACTTGGCCAACGCATGCATGATGGCCAACATCTCCTTGTCATAGATGGAGTAGAGTAGCTCATGGGGCAGTAGCTTCTTACTCTCGAACGTTATGGGTTGGCCCCCCTGCATCAATACAGCCCCCATGCCTACTCTTGACGCATAACACTCCAACACTAAAGGCTGAGTGAAATCAGGGAGTGACAACACTGGACAACTACTCATGACCTCCTTGAGGCGATCAAATGCCTCCTGCGCTGTAGTGGTCCACTCGAAAGCCCCCTTCTTCGTCAAATTTGTGAGGGATGCAGCGAGCTGTGAGAAACTCTTCACAAATATACTGTAATAGGTGCAAATGCCCACGAACCCCCTCAACTCGGTCACATTCCGGGGCTTTGGCCAATTCCTGATAGCTCTGATCTTCTCCTCATGCACTCTGACACCATCCTCCCCAATGATATGTCCAAGGTAGAGCATCTCAGTTAGCCCAAACTCACACTTGGACAGTTTGGCATAGAACTGCTCCTCCTTCAAGATGCATAGTACTGTCTCAAGGTGTTGTAAATGCTCCTCCCACGTTCGGTTGTAGATCAGTATGTCGTCAAAGAACACCAACACGAACTTCCTCAACTGCCTACGAAATAGGTGGTTCATGCATGACTGGAATGTGGCAGGTGCGTTGGTCAGCCCAAAGGGCATAACCAGGAACTCAAAGTGCCCATAGTGGCATCGAAATGCTGTCTTTGGGACATCTTGGTCCCTCACCCGGATTTGATGGTACCTCGACCTCAGATCAATACTCGAGAAGAACTTTGCTCCCCTCATCTTGTCCATCATCTCATCTATACAGGGAATAGGGTAGCAGTTCTTCAACTTTTTCTTGTTGAGAGCGCTATAATCAATGCACATTCATAAGGACTCGTCCTTCTTTTTCATTAGCACAACTGATGAAGCAAAATGACTAGAGTTGGGTCTAATGTGTCCCAGTGCCAATAACTCATGGATGGCTCTCTCAATCTCATCCCGATAAGCCTTGGGATGTCGATAAGGGGTGGTGATGACGGCTTGCACCCCTGGCTCTAACTCGATGGTGTGCTCAAACCCCCTATCAGGAGGTTGTCGCGGTGGTATGTCCCCAAACACCACTAGATACCTGTCAAGAATAGTCTGTATCTCCGGATGTGGTGGCTTGGGCTTTCCCCCAGCCTTTGAGATCCTCAACTCCACAACCCACTCGATGTCTCCATGTCTCGATTCAGCCTCTATCCTGTGGGACGAGATAGTTTGTAGGGGGTATAAGTGCATCCCCTGAAGCAACACGGTCTTGCCATTTGGCCCTACGAACTCCATCTCCAGCGTCTACCAATTTGTTGTGACTCTGCCCAGTGTATAGAGCTGCTGGACTCCCAACACAACGTTGGTGTCCGGTACATCCACCACAATGAAATGATCTGTCATGGAGTAATTCCCCATGGTCACTGTCAAAGCTGACATATAGCAGGTGCACTGCATGGTCTTGTCCCTAGGCATAAGAACTGAGAATCCCTCGAACTCCTCAGTTGTGATGCCCCTCCTCTGAACCAGCTGCGCATCAATGAAGTTGTGGGTAGCCTCACTATCCACCAGTACTGACACATGCTGCCCCTGAACAGTGCCTTGGATCCTCATATTCAAAAATTTGGGTACCCCTTGCAGTGATGCAAGTACCCCTCCAGTAGGTGTGAAAGAAACTCCCCCTGGTGGTGGTGGTGGTGGTGGTGGTCCTCCTCTTCTGGTGGTTCTGCGCTATCCTCTCCCGACATCTCAAAATAAGTCTCCTCCTCTGCATCACTGTTAGAGAAGACCTCTATATAGTGATCCTTGCCTGCTGCGCACCTGTGGCCTGGTGCCCATGGCTTCTGACAAGTGAAGCACAACTTCTTCCGCCTGAGGTCTTTTCTGGTCTCATCATCCAGTTGTGCATGCCCTTGATTGACCCTCGGTGGTGGGGCCCTGCTGTCCTTCCCCTTCTGCTGGAAGCCTTGTCTAGGGGGAAATGGTGCCCTTGTCTTGGGTAAGGCATCCTGTAGGTCTTGGGCTCTCCCTATAACATCCTGCAATGTAGTGGGCATGTTGGACCTCACCAACCCACACAATGGCTCTGCTAGCCCATCGATATACATGAAAATCCTCCTAGACTCTGACAAGTCTGGGACCATCACGGACAAACGCAGAAAATCTGAGATGTAGGCTTCTGCACTCCCGGTTTTCCTGAGCTTAGTCAGCTCCCCAAAATACTCCTGTAGATCCTTCCTCTCAAACTGCTCCAATACCCTCCTGGTGAACTCATCATAGGCAGTCACTCTAGCATGCCCCAACATGGTCAATCTGTGGAACCACCAGTCGTCGGCTTCCCTTCCAAGTGCAACGTGGCAATCTTGATTGCCTCACCTTCTGTCATTTGGTTAAGTTGGAAATAAACATCCATCTTCTCGATCCAGGCCTTGGCCGAGTTCTTGGAGGACCCATCGAAAGTTGGGAGAAATAGCCTCCCCAATGTGTGTTGCAAGTTTGTCCCCTACACATAACTTCCTCCATTTTGTCCCTTGGACTTGTTGTTGCCTTTCAGTTAGCAGAAATCTTTGAAAGTAGTGGCCCTCCCAAATTTAGGCCCATAAGATTGATACTCTAGGAAGTAGTCTCCATAGGGTGCTTCCTCCTGCTCTGGTTGCCCTCCTGCTCCAGATTGTAGGAACGTGGGAATGGTGGATATAGGGGGTGTGTTTTGGACCAATGGCATGTTGGCATGGAGAGATGCATGGTGGTGTGATGTGCCAGACCCTTCTCCATAGTGGAAATCCCCTTGGACTCCTTTGCCCTTGTTGCCATTGCTATTTCGCTGCTCCATCCTTCAATATTCCGAGACAAATCTTGCACTGCCTTCAGTAGGAGTTGGGCAAACTCCTTTTCCTCATTCCTTTTGTCTCCCTCGTTATCCCCCATGTTGGGTTCATCTACCTCTAGTTTTGTCACCACGGGATCAGGGGTAATATCTAGCTATCGTTCTTTGCTCCTGTACCTCTGTCTCCGGTATGTCACATTTTGCCTATCCTCTGGTGTCATAAACTGCGCTACTCCCACAGGCTGTGCCAAGTCTATAGCTCTAATACCACTGTAATATCTCTAAGCTAAAATTAACATTAAATAATCAAAGAAAAATAGACAACACATCACAAAAATCGAAACAGACAATCAGACCATGAAAATGCTTCCACAACAACGCTGTCTACTCATTTTATTAAATGGGAAAGGTGTACAATCAAGGTGCTGGAATGTGTGCACCTGGGCTTGCTTTTAGCAAGCTAGCAAAGCTCTCAGTGATCCCTAAATCACCCTCCTTCAAGCCCTGCCAATTCAGCCCAACTGTTGCATTGTAAAACCTAGAAAATGGTGCTGCTACCTGAAATGAAGAGCTGCTAGATCCTTCTCTACTGCTTGGAAAATTATGGGAATTTAATTCTGGCCTCTACTCAAGAAACCCAGAATAACCCACGAAGGGTTTGGCCAAATCTTGACCCCAGAATTTCGACCCCCTTGAGCTTGACTAGCTCTCCAGCTGGGAAATTCGGCCTCCTGAATGATCTGATGCAAAAATGCCACCAAAATACATGCAAACCTTGTTAGAAGGCTTCCCAAGCCTTGCCACAAATTCTCCACCTCAAATCCCCTTATCTCCCCACACTCCTGGAATGCCTCTATCAATGACTACGCAGTCCCTGCGCTGCTGTGGTTCTATCTGCTGCTACAAATCAACCTCCTGTTGCTGGTGTGGATTTAAGTTGAAGAAGAAATCCCTTCTTGGGCTGGCACTTGAAGTCCACCGAAGTAAGGGCTGGGATTTCCGCTCGGAAACATCCGATGTGCTGAACATCACATGTAGACTTGGCTCACTGCTCAAGCGTGCCCTTGTCAAAGACAAATTCGAAAATGATGAATGATAACAAAAAATGAGAGCTCCTCCCTTTTTTATTGAATTGCCTCCAAGGTTGCCCATGTGGGCCCACATTGACTTCCACCCACCTTCTTCGAGCCAATGAAAGTGTATTCTCCTTGTGGGCCGAAAATGCCTTCGTGGTGGCCCCCACATTCCACGAAAGCCACAATTTTCCGCTGAGCCTATAGTTGGAGTGCCTCTTAGGCCAAAAATCACATATGGGTTCCATAGGCCCCCTTTTTCCTAAGTGAGATAATGTGAGTTCCAAAATTGATCAAAATTTTGATATTCCCTTGGTGAAACACTAAGCAGGAATTACATATAAATTGCCTTAGCTCTGATACAATGTTGGAAATCACGAGGTTTCAACTTATAATTAAATTTTTGTTACATGATAATTACTTGTGAGACTGTTAGCAGTTTTATTATTATGTTTTTCTTTCAATCATCAAGCAATTACCATAAACATGAAGATCACAAAAGACAATAGAATACACGATATAGGCTCCAAGCCAGGGCAAAACCCCTCTAAGGGGAAAGCCATAAAATCTCTTCTTATAGAATCAGATCAAATGAGATATCCAAAACCCATAACCACAAAAATTTCTCTAGATGCCAAGCCAAAAACTTATTTGCTTCCAGCAGATTCACCAACAAGAAACCAAGGACAAGGGATGTACCAAGGCAGATCTTCTTCCAGACTTAGAACTTGCTGATTTCCTACATCTTCTCTGCGATATTTCAAACCAAAAACATCCAAGTGTGTGTGTTCAAATGAGCTCCATGCACCCTCTATTTATACAATTCAGAGGGTTGCGAATAAACATGTCCATTGGGGCAAGCCGACTTGACATGTAGGCTGACTTGGCATCTAGAGGGGTTCTGTCCCAAAATTTACAATTAAAAATTCTTTTACTTTTTCTTTTACAATAGGTCCAAAATAGGACATTGACTCTTTGACTCAAAAACCTAGAAGCACAAAGAACATGCTTATCTAGAAAGAAACAATAATAATTTTTCTTTTTTCTTTTCTTTTGCTTTTTAGATAAAAATACATAATGGTACAAATTATGAAGACCGAAACTAGTTACATTCTCCAACATATGAATGATTTTCTTATAATTGTATAAACAAGTAATTAGATAATGCTAATAATGTTTTGATGTTGTGAGAAACATGGAAATTATTGTAAGCTATGCCCTAGATAAAAAATCAACATGGTATCAGAGCTGGGGGCACTAAAGAGCAGTCTCTCAAGGCAAGCGAAGGTCTGAACCGAATCATCTCTGAGGGCCAAATACCTTAAGCTATGTAAGGATCTGTGATTGATTTCATATAACATTTGATGTGGCATTCAAACTCTACTATGGAGCTACAGTGACCTGTAATATAGACGGAATCTGAAGATCTATGGCAAAATTCTTTAATATGCGAATCTGTAGCCTTAAAATTTACGCGAAGAGAAGGATACTACTATGAGGTGTGTAACTCTATCAAACCCTAGGTAGGGTTTGGAGTAGAAAATCTAGGGACTGATTATGTTCGTTTGAGAGCAAAAATCCTATTTGATTACGTGATGGCATGTACTCCTTATGATATGGTCAAAGTCAATTTTTTGAACAAGGTAAACTTTTGATGATATGGACAAGGTCAACCTCTGGATGATGATATGAACTCCTTGATGATGAATTGGACAAGGTTATCTCTTTGGTTATGATATGGACTCCATGATGATGCTTCTTGATGATGATGATGATGATCATGTAGACTCCTAGATGATATAACTCTATTAATGATGTGGACTTGTTGATGTTGATGTGGACTTGATGATGATAATGTTGTGGACTCATTGGGAGTTGGAATGATTCCAAAAAGTTAAGTATCTTGTATTTCTTTTATTGTTTTAATCATTACTAACGTTGGATTGTTTTTGTAAACCCTAGGTAGGGCTTGTAGATGAAATTTTAAGGACTGATTATGTTCATTTGAGAGAAGAAACCTTATTTGATTATGTGATGACATGTACTCCTTATGATATGGCCGAAGTCAATTTTTTGAACAAGTTCAATTTTTGATGTTATGGACGAGGTCAACCTTTGGATGATGATATGAACTCCTTGATGATGAATTGGACATGGTCATGTCCTTGGTTATGATATGGACTCGATGATGATGCTCCTTGATGATGATGGTGATGATGTAGACTCCTAGATGATATGAACTCTTTGTTAATGATGTGGACTCGTTAATGATGATGAAGATGATGTGGACTCCTTGATGTTGATATCGATGATGTGGACTCTTGTTGATGATGTGGACTCATTGATGATGTGGATTCATTAATGATGATAAAGATGATGTGGACTCATTGATGATGACATGGACTCGTTGATGATGCTAATCATGAGGACTCGTTGATAATGATGTGGATTCGTTAATGATGTGGGCTTATTGATGAGATGGACTCGTTGATAATGATAATGATATGGACTAATTGATGATGTAAACTTCTTTATGATGTTGATGTAAACTCATGAACTCTTTGATGTTGTGGACTTCTCGATGTGAACTCCTTGAGGATATTGATGTGGACTCATTAATGATGATGAGTCCTTGATGATTATGTGGATTGGACTCCTTGAATGAATTTCTCAATGATGATATGGACTCCCTGATAATATAGATGATATGTACTACTTATGTGGACTCTTTGGTGTTATGGACAAGGTCAACTTCTTGATGATGACACAAACTCTATGATGATGATGATGATGATGATGATATGGATTCCTTAACGATGTGGACTCTTTGATGACGATGAAGTGAACAAGATTAACTCTTTAATGAATTGAACGAGGCTAAGATCAAGAGGGAGCTAACATACTCTCAAAAGATAAATATTATCTTGATGATTTCTATTGATTGTTTCATTATGAGTCTCTTGGCTTGCTTGGTTGTTCTTGTTCTTCCATATCCTCTTTGTGAAGATTGCAAGTACTTAATGGAGACTGCCAAGGTATCGCAATCGTTGGAAATGATGGAAGAACAATATGATAAGAAGACTCGTGATAGGCCCTATACTTAGAGGGAGCAGACAAGATCAATGTGATTGAAGAATGTTTCTATGAAGATGGCTAGAAGTTTTTGAAGATCAATGTTGATCTAGATATGCTCAAGATGAGCTCGTGATTTTTCTGCTATGTAGAGGACTTCTATGTAAGAGGGAGTTGCTTTTGTAAAGGCATGAGCCTGGTGATATCTTTGGCATAATGGATTGCAGGTCCATCAACATCTCCATGGTGAATGATTTGAAGAAGTTGTAAGACTCTAATATTGACTTGGCTGATTCTTTGATTGGTTCGTTGATCTATCTAATGATGTTTGTTTCCGCTAAAGTCTATTGTTATACGCTGGATTCAATTATCATTTGCTGTATTTTAATATGGTTATTGATGCGTGCTTCTGTGAGAAACCACTTATTATTTGCTAGATTTGATTATGGTCTATTGGTGCTTGCTTATGAGAGAAGCCATTTATTATTTGTTGGATTCGATAATGGATACTGATATTCACTTCTATTGTTGTTGATGATTGCTATTGAAGAATGTAACTAGTGTCTGTCTTTATAATTGTAATTGAGTCATAATGTAATGTATTTGTCAAAAGAAAGAAAAGAAATTTATTGTAAAATAAATTGACTTATTAAAGCATGGTTTTCATGCTTGGGTCAATGATTAATAGGTCATAGCCTCCACTGTAGGCTTCTAGGGTTTGTGTCAAGAGTCCTTGTCCATGTCATTATGTAATAGACACTTCTTGGGTTTTGTTTATCAAGAAAGAAATTTATTTTTATGTAAAATAAGTCATTTAGGCCTCCTCCACCAAGTCGGCCTCAAATTGGAGCTAGAAGCAACTATAAATAGGCAACTACTTGACCTCATTTTGATATACAGTCACTCAAGTTTGACCTGCAATTCGAAGAAGAGAAAAAGGTGCGAAAAAGGCAAAGAGAGAAGGAGGAAACCTAAAGTGAAGAAGGAGAAACTCCAGTGAAGGAAGAAGTCCATTTTATCTTGTTTCTATCTCACATGTGCAAAGAAATTGAAGCTGCAGGAGGGCCGAAGTTGAAAGGTTGCAGTAGGGACGAAACTCTGAAGTTGGGGGCCGAAATTCTGAAGCTGAAGTCCGAAATTCTGATTTGAAGTTGGGTTGAAACAATTTGACAAAAGTTGACTTCTAGTGTTTGGTTCATCATCTTGGAAGGTTGACTTGGTGGAGGAGGAAGGTCATTTGGTCTGGTCTAAGTTCTTGGTCTATGTCAATTTGGTTTACTAGTGGAAGAGTTTGACTGGGTTTTCCCCTATAAAGGGGTTTTAGCCCTCGCTGAGTGCCTATATATGGTGTCATTGATTTTCGTGTTTTGATTTGATGATTACTTGATGAAAAGAAGATAAAAGAAGAACATAAAGAAAGTTAATAAGACTTCAAGAATATCACAAATAATTATCAACATAAGAGAATCTTTTTGCCTTTCTGATTTTCTAACAATTGCTTCCATGAGAATCCATTGTTGAAGTCTACTATTGTTTGCTAATAGTTGTTGATGTTTGCTTCTAAGAGAAGTCTCAGTTGACGCTGGATGAACAACTGAATGTTGTTGTTTGCTGAAATATTTGAGATCCACCATGGATACATCTTTTATGTTGAGCTAGTTGTTGATTTTTATGTGAAGAAACTGGAATGAATGAGAATCTCTTTGGAGAGGGAGCATTGATTACATAGCATCCTAAATCTTCCTTCGACTGTCGTTGTGAGACCAATGGATTGGTCGAGAAGATTGTCACTCCTGTAGGCTGTGTGTTGTGAGACCTTGTGGTCCGGTAGATGTATTCATTTGATGATTCCTCCTGTAGGCTGTGCTATGAGATCTTGTCGTCTGGGAGATGTATTGATTTGATGATTCCTCCTATAGCTTGTGTGTTGTAAGACCTTATGGTTCGGGAGATGCATTGATTTGGTAATTCCTCCCTTAGGTTGTGTGCTGTGAGACCTTATGGTCAGGGAGATGCATTGAGATGAGTTGGATGCTATGTATCTTTCCTTGTGATGAGACTAATGATCTCTCTCTTAGGTCGTGGGTTGTGAGACCTATGACTAGTCGGGGAGATTGATCCTGACAGAGAGAGAGATTTGTATTTGTGATCTCTTCCTTAGGCCATGGGCTGTGAGACCTATGATTGGTTGGGAAGATTGATCTTGAAAGAGAATGAAAAGTACCTCCCTGGCTAAGAGAGAGTGTTTGAAAATATGGTAGCCATGGTCGGTATTTTCATCTTGGAAAAGAAATGGGAAATTTGAATTTTTAAATTTTCCTCTAAATATATTTCAAGTTAGCCTCATGATGTTTTAGGTCAGATGGGCCCTTAAGAGGCACCCATTCGACCCCCACTTGAAGGCGATATAAAGGAGATCATTTATCCTCATTTGGATACGTAATTTTGTCTCATGCATCTCTGATCCAACGAAATTATAGGAGGGCCGAAATTCTAGGGGGCCCAAAATTTCAGGAGTTTGGTTTTTGACATGGCACTTGATCATGATTTTGATTACTAGTTTGGCCACTATTCTATTATTGTTATTTATGATGTATTGATGAATCTGGAAACTCTCTCTCTCATAAGGAAGAACATTTTCCGGGTTTTCCCCTTGTGGGTTTTGCCCTGTCTGTGTGCCTAATTTCTGTCTTGTGTCTCATGGTTTCTTGATATCTCTACTGTGATTTTCTATTGATTTTTCATGCTTATGAATGATTTTCTCCTAATTGTATAAAGAAGTAATTAGATAATGCTAATAATGTTATGATGCTGTGAAATACATGGAAATTATTCTAAGCTCTGCCCTAGATAAAAATTCAACATAATTGACTCTGGGCTTACCTCTTTAGCTCTCTAACTAGGCTTACCTCTTTAGCTCTCTAACTATTTGCAGTAGTAGATGGTAGCCTCTCTCTTCTAATCTCTCGCAAATTTTCATTCCTCAAACACTCGTAAGAAGACCAAGTTGCCCACTCCAAGCTCAAGCATAAAAAGGAGGAAGAAATGATTTTGTTTCTCCCTCAGTTTTCCCTAAACTTTAAACCTTTGCTAGGTCCCACCTTTAAGAGAAATTAATAAAAGGTCTTATTAGATTAAATAATATTTGGTCATTGGGCCTGTTGACCCTGCCGCCCGCACCTACCTACTCAGTTAGCGAGAAAAGCCTTCAACCCCACAAGGTGTGGTTGGTGGCAGGGAACTCAGAGAAGGGGCTGTCACGCTGTTCCCAACTCTCTCCGTTTTAGCTATCTCCTAGGCTAGCTAAGGGGGGTGGTCCCTAAATGGAAAGTTAAGCCTAAAGCTAATACAAAAAGTTCTAGGAGGATTATTTAAGTAAATAAGATTGTCAATCTGAGATCTAAAATCAAGACGAAATATAAACAATAGCCATAAACCATACGATGAACATGTACCACACAAATGACCAGTGCCTTATAACGTTGTTATTTCGGAAATGAAAATATTTTTGTTTGTACTTCTTTTTATGCTCAAAATGGAAACGAATGCTTTTAAGTGAAAAGGGAAAATTTGCTTTGATTTAAAATAGAAACGAAACTAAGAGATCTGGGTACTTCCCTCTTGCGTAAATCCCTTTTTTTGGTGCCTTAAGAGCTTGATGGCTTGAACAACATGTGGAATCCCTGGTATCCTGGGAGGTGACTATTCCCGTCGAAGAAGTCCTCGCCCTCCAACAGAGCTGGCAAACCTGTCGCTTGAGAACACAGAAAAACACTTGCAAACGAATTGTTAGTGCAAAAAGGAACTTGGCATATAGAGACCAAGTTGAGCTTGTCATTCAACCGAGAATGGACAAGCTACAACAAGCGTGCAAGATATACCAAGCCCAGAAGAGATCTGAGATAGCTGCAGATCTCTCCTCCCTAGACAATAGTGCCTTCAGGCAAAATGAAAAACAACTAGAAAGCAAAATGAAAATCACATGAACATTAAACGATACAAGTATACCTCATATACCAAGACATGCACCACACGAGAAGCTGCTAACCCCAAAGACTTTTATTATTAATAAGAATACTGAATACACAATCCGGCAGAGTCTCCGTCAGCCCAATAGCTCGTTCTATGATGATACAATAAGAGCCCAAGGCTCATATAAATAGGAAAACGGGAGACAATCCCAAGGCAAATTCCCAGTGACAAATGGCAATAAGGTGAAGATCCCAATGAAGAAATGAAATGACAAGTGGCTTGATGACAATCCCAATGTGAAGTTAACTGCTCTTGATTTCCACGTGGCTGCCTTCGAACTGCTGCTTGACTGAAGACAACTGCTTGTAATAAATTCGTATTTGGCTGCCTTTGAACTGAGTTAAATGCTGAGTTGACTGGAGATAACTTGCTGATTTAACTGCCTGTAAACTGAGTTAAATGCTGAGTATACATGCTGCTTGACTGAAGATGCGTTTAACTGGCTGTTTACTGCCCACGTGAATGTTCTATTAATCTTCAACGTACCTGTTTGACTCACGTACTTGCTGACCATGTGAACTGTGGCTGCCACGTGATTGCTGGGACAGCGTACGGACTTTGCTGGCTGTTATTTTATTTCAGAACTTGGCCCACGTTTTGCTGACCTGTATTATAACCTTTTCAATCTGCATTTAATTGTTGACTGGGCCACATAATTGTTGACTGCACTTAAAACATGCTGACTGGCTGCCGTACGGACGTACGGAAATCGTACGGACGTCATTTTTTTGCTGAGCTATGTATTTGCTGTGAGTAATGCTGAATGGCCCACGTGTATGCTGACTGTATTCAACGTTGACTGCCAGCGTGTTTATTGCTGTTTGACCTGTGTATTATGTGGCCAGCGTGGAAGCCGTACGGTCGTACGGAAATCGTACGGACCTTCTTCTTTGTAATTTTGGCTGCTTGAGTTACATATGGTGGGCCCAATGCAATTAAACCTTTATATTATTCCAAAGTCAAAAATTTAACCAAAGCTTGAAATTCCATTTGCCTCATGATTTTGACTTTGACTTTGACTTTGATTTTGACTTTGACTTTGACTTTGACTTTGACTTTCTGAAATTTTGACTTTGACTTTGTGTGCCCCACATTGCTTTGCCACGTCACCTTGATCATCTGCTTAATCTCCCTGTCAAAATTTGACTTATTTTGACTTTGGAAAATTTTTTAAATTTTCGCAATTATTCATTTTTTTGAATTTTTTCTTCATTTTTGCCACTGCCACTGGAAAAATTGCCTTTTGAGGGACTTTGAGTCATTTTTTGACCCCCAAAGTAGGCTCTAGGAGAATGCTGGGCCTCTGAGGATGGATTTTGACTGGTCATACGCCCCAGGCATCTCCTAATGCCACTTATTTATGCCTTTATACAAAAAATAATTAAAAAATCCCGTTTTGCGGGAAATTTTAACTATTAAAAAATCCTACCTAGACCTAGCCAAATTCCACGAAACTTTACGTGTGATCTAGTATGGTAATATACATCGACCCTAGACACTAAGATGTGTCAGGGGCTCAATCTTCAAACCGTCACCTCGGCTTTGGGGTGAGCACGAGTGAAAAAATCCAGAGGATTATCCCCCTCTGAAAAAGAAAGGAAACGAAAGGGATAATCCACCGGATAAAAAAAACACTCCAAGGTGTACTCGTTTGCTGATCGAGTCCGACATCTTAGGCCTGTTACAAATTCAAGAACATCATACTAGCATCACTTATTACAATTCCCCGTAGGGTGTGGAATCTGGGTACAGAGAAGAAATATGATGAGAAGATAGAAGGAGAGTTAAAAAACTCTGTTGACTGATGACATCTCTGATGGTACAAGTGTCTTCGGGATGATCCATGGGCATGGAGTCGTCAAAAAAAAGTCAGGTGCTACTCCAGCAGTCAACAGGGCCTATTCATCATCCTTAAGTGTGCCCTACAAGGTAAAATTACAATCTTGTTATTTACTTTGACCAATCTAAAGAGAGTTTTGGAGTTATGGATTGCATCCAAGGACCACAATCTGTAGAGTGAAATGGCTATTTTTTTCTTCCAACTATAATGTTATATAACCTACCAAAATAGAGAAGGAAGAGGAATAAGCAATATCTGTGAATGTCCAGAGCTGGTTAATGAAAATGGAAACCTGCGTCGTGTGAAAATACAAAATAGGATGTGGGTAAGGGATCTGCCAAATGTAACATCCTTTATCTTGCAAAGTTCGCTCTCACTTTGAATCAAAGAGATCCCGATTGCTTTAAAAATGTTGTCTTCCTTAGACAATCATAGAAGAGAGTCAACTTATTCCAAAAACTTTCACTTTAGGAGATGGTGGATTGTTGTCTATTTGGATAGGATATTTTGTTCTCTCTTAAAGAGATATAACTATCCTTAGGTCACTTATAGGAAGACAATTTATCTAACAATATTTCACAAGCATTCATGAACTCATCACATACACTTGCATATTTATGGAAATATAGACACAAAGCCATGCACAATTGGCTGGAGCGCAATTGTACCTTTAATATTTGAATTCAGGTACATAAATGGAAACTCACTTAGCTCCTTACACAACATACTCCCATAATTCTCATACTTTTCTAAGCCATGATTGTCTCTTCCAAGTACTTCATCTTCCATATGGATTCAAATTACCTTTAATGCCTTGCTACTTGCCTATTTTGCGACTTTGCTTCTTGCATACCATGGCCTACCATTGTGATGTCAGAGCCTCACAACCTATCCTTGCCATCCCTTTGCTTATTTCATGTTGACCCTTCAATCATTGTTAAAATGCAACTATTTTTGCACAACACCTCTATATATGACAACCTAGTGTTCAATGATTGTTTGGATTGCATCCTATCCTTGCATATCACTTTTCCTTGTTTTATGCACTCTAAATGTACAATATCATAGCCTATTCTATTAGTAATAGAGTTGGCTTAGTATAATGATTGTATCATTACGTCTATAGGTATTAGCATTAGATAATAAAATGGATTTAGACATAATATGATAAAGTCACATGTCACATTAATGGATAAGGTAAATACATGAGGTTCAAGTGATTGTCTCTCTTTTGTGCTAGTTTATGTGGCTCGGATAGGTTTTCTAGTCTCAAGTGGTGTCAATGAGGCTAGGAACACAAGTGGAATAATTATCTCCAAGTCCAATTTATTTTATAATGGGAAAATGTCTTAACTAGATTTATTAACCAATTTTAATTATTTTACTAAGTTTAACTTCGGGAAATGGGTTAATTAATTAGAATTAATTGAGACAAGTTGATTTCTCTCTAGTGGCTTCTTGAAAAGTGACTTGATGGGGTGAAGATAATCTTAACCATCGATTGTGATTAGATCATGGCCGTTGATTACTCAATGAGATATTATAAGAAGAAATCAATGGGGCTCTTGGAGAAACAATTCGAGTGAGCAAGGGCATAGTGATAGTGTGGGAAGACACCAACAGAGGGTTCGACAGTGATTGAGATCGATTTGTAGGAGATAATTTCCTCACAAAGATTTCTAGTTTCTCAGTGACAGAGGGAGATCAAATTATTTTGTAGAGGCCGAGTTTCTCCAAGTGGTGTGAATTGACAGTGGAGGCTGATTTGCTAGAGAGAGGTCGAGTTGCCGGAGGAAGAGTGAATTTTCCAAAGTGATCGATTCATAGAGGAGAAGCCAAGTTTTCCGGAGAGATTGATTTTTCAATGGAGGCCAAATTATTCTACTAGAGAGTGCGAGTTTCTAGTGGATTCTCTAGGCCACACGTGGATTGATTTAGGGCCGTACATGAGGGCCGAATTGATTTAGGGGGACGGAATAACTTCCAGGAGGTCAAAGTTGCTTGCAGAAGTGAAGGAAATAATTTACCAGAGCTTTGCCAATTTACGATAGGCAATTTATGTATTATTTCAATTACAACTTTGCTAAAGATTAATAAAACCCTCATCCGCAGAACTGGTTTTCCCCACATTGGTGTTTTACAGGGACAATTTGTCCAAAAATATTGATGTCCATTTTTATGTGTGATGTTTTCTCAGTTCTTGTGATTTATAATTGGTGAAATTTGTAGTAAATTAGTTTGTTGGTACAAATGATCTAAAATATAGGAGGATAATTACCAGACTAATTGCAATAGAATTTTCACATTATGAGACATGAGGTTTGTACATGTTGGATATGTGTTTTGTCCTTTGCAAGTAGACTTAATCACATCTTGGAGGGGGTTCGAGGGTTGGCCCCTAGATGAAGGTGGTTCGAGATGGGTCCACCACTTTGCTAGGGGGGCATGGGAGGCTAGCGGCCCCCCATTTGGGGGCTTGGGGGTAGGGACGTTGTGGATTTTTTTGGTTTGTTCTGCACTATTTCAACCACTAGTTTTGGCACATTGTAATATAATCCCGATTAAAGGATTATGGTTGTAATCTAATTCATGGTAATGGACTAGGGTTAATTGAAGTTGCAAAATACATAAATATTTGAATGGTAAATACTTGAGTTCATAGACTGAGATAGAGAGGTGCAACATTTAGCTAGGTTGGTTTGTTTAGTCAAGGGTTTCCAGTGTAAATTTTGTGCACACTGTGTGAATGTGCCATTATTATTCTTCCATTTTAAATTTTGTTAGTACTTGCTTTTCTTGCATAGATCGATCAAACTCTTTAGTACAAATATCTCTCTCTCTCTCTCTCTCTCTCTCTTGCGTTCCTGTGCGCACGCTGATTGTTGAATTTTGTGCAACTAAGGGAGAAATTTACACTAGAGTTAACCCCTTTCACCCTTGAAGCGAATTATTTTTGAGTGGCTCCACAGGTGCTAGGCTGAATCTTTTAGATGGTCAATTCAACTTGCCTAGAAACTTACATGATGGCTAGTTGGCTTGCCTTGAAACACTCTCATTAAGATCACATGATGGCTATATAGAGAGGTTAATCTGCTTTCCTTGATATGTAATTCGATCATGCATACATTGCTCATCTGCTCTCCTACGCGAAGGTATTCAAAGAGATGTTTAAGGGTCAGATCAAGTGAAGAAATTTCTCTTCTATCTTTTATTGAAGACTGTGATTTGGTTGTTCAATATTCTGTGATCTGAGCTCATTGATTGGTCAGAGATTATAACTGCTCCAGGCCTGTAAGTAGGCCGAGATTTACTTCAGATCTGCTTCCAAAATTCTAGATCTGATACATTTCAGATCTGCCTCACACAGATCTAGATCCAAGGCACCTCAGGATGCCTCCATTGATTTAGATCTGAGCCATTTTTGAATTTTGATTTGGTCCAAGCCTATGCCTTCACAGAGCTGTATTCTATCTCAAGTTTTAGCCTCAGAAGGGAAGAAGATCTGGGACCTATCTCTATGGCATGGTGAGAGGATCAACCTCTTGTTTCAGATCTAGCTGGAAGACATTGTGAAGAAGACCTTAAAACTCATGGAAGCTATCTTAATTGATCTCTTATTGTTAGCAGATCTATTTCAGATTGGCAAATCCCTTATCATCATTTGCAGATCCCTTATTATCAGTGGCAGATCTTTGATTATCAGTGGTAGATCTCTTATCATCACAGATCTAGTGGAGATTTCTCTTTCACATTTCTGGAGATTTCTTTCTTGCATTATTGTGTGGCAGATTTCGTATTATTAGTAAGATCTCTGTCTTGTATTATCATTGGTGGCAGATCTCCCTTTTATCAGTTTTTGCATTTGTGATCATATCTCACACTTCAGAAGATCTATCCTAGTTTTAAAAGTGGTAATGTTGCTGAACATTTGAAGATGATCTTATAGAAGAGCATTTTAAAAGGGTTTTCCCCCATAGTGGGGTTTTTCCCGACACTTGGACCACATCCTGTGTCTTGCTGTTCATTAACAGTCTTCTATGGTTTATGATCTCAAAAATTAAATTTTAAATCTGCAAAATTTAACACTCATCTCATGTAGTGAGCCCCTGCCCCTTTGCTCCCATCCTAGTAGACCATCATTTTTATCTTTAAGCCCTTGCCACCACACTCCTATTCCTGTAGAACCTAAAACCCTAGTTGCTCCCATGAGGTCCTCTTCGCATCCTAAAATCATTCTCGACTTACTTGAGCACCTCTCCTCTCCTTCGCATCTGTGTAAGTCCCCATTTGTTGTTTTGAGTCCCTCATCCCTCCCTCTCATACCTACAAGCCCCAATTTATTGTCGTAAATGCCCCAATTCATTGTTGTTAATGCCTCCCCTCTTCTTATTCCTTATTGGCCTTTGTCTGCTACTGTGAGCTCCTCTCCTCTCCCACCTATCCTTTGTAGGACTCTATTTGTGCAACTAAGCTCCCCCACCCCCTTTGTCCCTGCATGTGCCATTTGCTCCGTGAGCCCATCTTCAAGCCCTCCTATTCTTGAATATTTTGTCTACTCATGTGAGCCCCTACCCTCTCATTCTCATTCCTACATGCCATTGTTTGCTCTCGTTAGCCCTTCTTCATCCCACCTTCTTTTTAAAAATCTTGTCTATTCCCATATTCATGATTCCCATCTTGGTCCCAGGATTGTATAGGTGGTCTACAACCTTGTAAATATGCTCTTGTTTCCCTCGTCTATCCTTGGAGTTGATAGAGAGGGGGTAATTATTTGCACTCTTGGTTGCAGAGGGTCTCCTATTTAGATCACATTATGAACAATCTTGTTTGATAACTATAAAAATATCCAATTACATTAGGATAAAATAGAGAAATTTATAAGGATAAAAATATAATTGATAATAATGAATGTGATGAGTGATACCATCATATATGAAGGCATTGGTCACTACTCTACTCGGTTTTGCAAACTGTCATCTCCTCTACAACAATGGATAAGGTCCCCCTAACCAATATGGTTCCTCATTAGTAAGGTTTCTTGACAAGTTGGTCAATAACAACAAATAGAAAACAATTTATAGTCCCAGAATCACCTACCTGGTTGAAAATGTAGTGATGATTGATTTATCATTCTGGACAGCTCACATGTAGGGTTTACTTGAGAGATTGGAATGGATTGAGATTGAGAATTGTCGGTAAATGGGTAGCCACACAGAAACATTTACATAGAGAAAGATCACATCAAAACATCGATATACTCTGAAGATCACTTATTAATTACAATAATAATACATCACACACTCACTTACATCAATATAGTACATGAGGCCTTGTAATATGGCATTGAAGTGCTCATAACAAGATTTCCAATATGGCTAATTGGTTCAACCATCTTTACGACTATCTCCATAAATATATTAATTGATTCTAAGTGATCTCCATCGCTAACTTCATACATTGTCTTCATCTTTGATCATATGTAGACTTTTGTTACATATTAATAATTTCATCATATATCATAAGTATGAACTATTCCTTCATACTCCTCCTTAATGAATACTTATGATTTAGTTTGGATGTTTTGATTTGTATTCTGTGAAAATTCCTCGAAATGCAACAACTGGAATTTATTCTTCTAACTGATTAATTATGCAGTTTATTTGTTACGACAAATAACGAATAAATCACACTGCAATTCTTCACAATAAAATCACATTGCGGAAAATAAACTGGAACTGAGAAAATAAATGCGCACACAATAAAAATGACACCAATATTTTTGGACAAAAGTCCCCAGAAAAACCCAACTGGGAAAACTGGTGCAACAAATGAGGGTTTATTTTATTATGCAACAGCAAAATCTGAGTACAACTGGATGCCCAAACTGGTAATCATCCAGCAAAATAATCTGGCCAAAATATTAGTGAGACAATTTGTCTCACCCGACAACTGATCTCAACTCATACTAGTCACAAACTCCACAACTTAAATACTTGCTTACTGCAGTAACATGCTTATGCTGGAAGCTTAAATTTTTATAACATA
This sequence comes from Pinus taeda, assembly GCA_000404065.3. Lineage (NCBI taxonomy): Eukaryota > Viridiplantae > Streptophyta > Pinopsida > Pinales > Pinaceae > Pinus > Pinus taeda. The sequence goes on from APFE030074589.1 coordinate 64,952, forward strand.
ACTCTAATATCTTCTTCCATTTTCTTGTATTTGTCTGGATAATAGATTGCACTTTCTGTGGAGGTCATTCTAATTTGGAGACTTAAGTGTTTACACCCTTTTTAGATGACATTAAAACTGATTTTTGTTTAATGTCTTACCAGGGTAGCTATCAATTAGCCAAGTGGAATGGGACAAGAGTTGCTGTAAAGATTCTTAACAAGGACTATTATTCTGACCCAGAAAGCATGTGAGTATTTTCTGGTTTGCTGTTCCTCTCATCCAAAGCTAAAACCAGTATTCATTTATCTTTGATGTCCATCTTTATGCTGTTGTGCATGCATATAGACACACATAAAATAGTCTTCCTATAAAATTGAGTTATCTATGTTGAATATTGAGGGGTGATTTGCTTAATATAGAAAAATTAATGGATATACATAGCCCATGTTCAGTACTGAGTTCAATGGAAAATTGAAGTGATAGCTAAAAACTCGGGTTGTGTTTTTCTCATGATCAGTATGATATTAATTAATTTCTCATAGGGTAGTGGCTATTTTGATTTCTTTATCAATGTTTTACCTTTTGTGTTTACTGCTTTGCACTCTTTACCTTTATTTGTGCTTATTTTGTTTCTAAGAGTCACCTTTAGCATTCTCACTTTGCCATTATGATTTGTGCTTTCTAGTCCCATTGTTCTTTTTGGGTAATCTGTGGACATTAATATAATTTTCTTCTTTTCTTTCTCCTTTCTCAGAGTCAGGAGAGCTCATTGTGAAATATTTTACCATGGATCCAGAACAGAAATGTGAAATTATTTTTAGCAATTTCTCATAGCATATAGAAATAATTGTCCCTCATATTGGAGAGAAATAAATACTCCACCTGAGTTAACGGGTTTTAGTTGCAAACATTTCAGTCGTTATTCTGAAAAACTGTTAGAGAGGACACGAGCTTCTGCTTACAATTCATAAGTGATGAGTTCAAGCCTCAAGCTGCTCCAAATGCTTCACTAGTTCATGCATCCTGAATTCAAGATCTGTTTGCGGTTTGTCCATAATATGCAGCGCTACCATGCTTGCTTTACCTGCTATACCTGCTATCCATGCTGGGCATTTTCTGCATGTCTCTATTGTGCTGGAGTTCAAGTATAGTGTGGGTGAGCCCATGGCGAGGGACCAGATTGGATTGAGAGTAAGGGGGATAGGACAATTGGAAAGGGCAAGGAGCCAAGAGGAGGGAACCATGAGATTGGGTTTGCAGGAGTAGGTGAAGCAGGCCAGGTAAAGGGAAATGGGGTTGAAGTCATAGGGAATGGGGGTGTGTCGGAGCAGTGAAGGATTTTGGCTTAGGGATTAAGGTTCCAAGGAAAGGAGTGAGGATAGGTGGGTGAGAATGTGGAGGATGTGATCATGGAGGTTGGGGGTGGTGGCTAATGGAGAGGAATGCGGTCCCTACTGGAGGATGCTCACCCTAAGTGTGTTGCCATGGTTGGAGGGTAGTTATGGGTAGGGTGCTGATAGACTAGTGCTCACCCACAGTTTGTCGCTGTTGCTGGAGGGCGTTCATGGGTATATGCACAATGATAATGAGACAATTAATTACAAAACAGTGCAGGATGAGGTCATTGTGATTAGGGTTGAGGGCTCATGGAGATAAATGGAGTCCTACAATAGAGGGTGCTCATGGGTATATGTAAATGACTATGAGACCAAGTTAATTAAGAAATAGTATGTGTGCATGTAACTTAATTAATAAATGGTCCAAGAAGAATCTGCAAAACCTCCAAACATAGCTCAAGATAGCAGATTGGTAAAAGTGTTGAATGTTCAAGGGAAGGAGGAAGTTGAGGAAGGGCCATTTATACTTGTCGAATCCCATTTATTGTGGTTTGTTCTCCCTACTAACATGATTTGATGATGACGATCAATGGAGTACCTAAAGGTTTAAAGGGGCCAAACTATGAAATGTTGGAACCAAATTGCTATAAAAATGTAGGTAGCTTATTGAATGTAATGCCCCAAACAGGATATTTTGCTAAATTTGCAGAAATCGAACTCAACCCATATTAAACCATTAAATTATCATTCATGTAACAGAAGATTTCCATGTAAAATAAAACAAACAGAGCACTGTAATCCTATGACACAATGAACAGGAAAATTCTCATCTTTTATTATAATGGATAAACTGGGGTTACATGCATATACAACCAAAATAGCTAAGATGAACGCTGGCCTCCAAGATAATCTGCTGCACTGCTTCGGCCTCAAAAACTGAACTAAATCGCCACTGTTAAGTTCTCCTATGAATTCTGGATGAATTCACCAAGGGGAGATGGGTGCTCGCCCAATCTCACTAAATCATGTTAAAATTGGAAACTAGGGCCAAACTCTATGTGGATCATCTTATTTATGGCAGCTGATATTTTTCTTGGATTCCTCTCATTGAGAGGTGTAGGATTGATCTAAAGATCATCCGATTCCGACAAGTATTTATGGAGATATGAATTTATTTGTATTTACTTGACAAATTGTCAAGGTCGGCCAGCATCTAAATGTGTGGCACACATGCTCAGCGTTTCATATAAATACAAGTGAGGTTGAGGCATTATTGCACCATCTCATCTCTCACATTCTTCTCTCCTTTATTGATTGGGTTTACACACAAGGAGTAGCACACACATGTGGGAAAGAAGAGGACAAAGTTGGAGGACGCAGAGGACACAGATCTGTTTGACTGTGTTGACTTTGACTAGGGATGCAGCAAGTCGTTTTGACCAGCATTCACCTTTCAGGAGTGCGGTTTTGTTGTAGCTGCCTCTCCTAGGCAAGCCGCAGATTTTGGCACACAAACCGAGGCACTCTGACCTTTGGTTTGACCAACGTTCACTACCCTAGTTTGTGGCAACAGGTTGACTTCAGTTGATTGCAGTTTGACTGGGTTTTTCGGACTGTTTATGGGCTGCCTCTTCTTGCTGTTGGAGGCCTACATGACCGGGAAATTGACCAAGCATATTGGAGGTCAATTTCATCTTGTTTGATTAGATTTGACTTTGCTGGTTAGGGTTTGCTACTGCTGTCCTAAAATTACAGATTTATGTATTTGTACTATTTCTCTCTCTGCTGAACTATTGAAGATTAGAGAAGAATTTATCAAGGGGTTTCCTCACATTGGGGTTTGTACCTGGCTAGCCACCACATCTGGTGTCTCTTGTCTTGGCTTGTTTTCTGTTGATCTATTAATGTTCTATCTGCATTTTACTATATGTTAATGTGATTGCTAATTAGTGGCTAATAAGAAGAAATTGAAGTAAACTGCACTAAGCATAGAACATACCATAAATTAACAAATCACCCGAGGGTTTCCATCCTAGGGCTACCAAGGAAGTAGAAAACCAAGTTCCCAACCACTCATACAAGAAGAAATATCAAATCCAAGATGTCCTTGTAACGTCCCAAATGGAGCAATTTGAGGTTTTCTTAAAATTTGTAGAAAGTAACTTTAGAAATTTAAGCCGTCAATACCATAAATAATTTGCACAAATTTTCACCATGAAATTATGTTAAAATTGGCAACTAGGGCCAAACTCCATGTGGGTCATATTATTTATGGCAGCTGATATTTTGATTGGATCCCTCTCATTGAGAGGTGTAGGATTGATCTAAAGATCATCCGATTCCGATAAGTATTTATGAAGTTATGAATTTATTTATGTTATGGACAAATTGTTAAGTCAACCAGCAACTTATGTAGGCTCAGAAGCCCAATAGATGTGTCTATTCATCATCCACGTTTTAGTATAAATTGGTGAGGACTTGAAGTCATTTTAGACATGTATTCTTGAGGTGATCTCCCCTCCACGTCTTGGGTTTTTGGAGAAGGAGAGAACTAAAGAATACGTTGGCCTAGAAGGAGCCCTAGCTACAAGATGATGCCCTAATCTATAAGCAGACATAAAAGACCTTATACGTAGGCAGTGGAAATATATATATATGTTGATAATGAAGATATATATATATATATACGCTGAAATGCCCAGCGATATATGTATGCACAGGAGGGAGACCTTATGCAGTTAATAGATGGAGATATTACGCAGTTAATAGATAGAGACATTACGCAGTTACTAGAGGGAGACCTTACACAGTAAATAGAGATATATTCACACAACATTCAAGGGATACATACGCAGCAATATATAAATATGTACAGCAAGGACTCCTTCATGTAGAAACGTAGACACTCCTTACACGCAACGCAGATCTTGAGGACTCCACGCTGATTTCAAGAGTGATGAAGGAACTGAAAATATGCATTACAGTGGGCTATGGTAGTCTCAGCATGAAGTAGCTGCAGTAAGGGTTGACTGCACCTGAGGTTTAGGTGCAGTCACAACCTCGATACATGGAGCAGTGAACAAATCACTGTATGATGTCACCACAACAAGTCAAAAGTGATAACAGTTATAGAGAAAGTAACACTCTCCTCCTCGGTGGTATTCATATCCATGAATAGGATCATGACAATGTATTCCTGTGGCAAAGAGGAGCTATGAAATCCTACAGCATGACGTATGGGCAGCATGATGTATGAGATCATGGGCAGCATAATGAGCAGCGTGATGATATGAGCATGGGCAGCATAATGATGCATGATGATATGAGCATGGGCAGCATGATGATGAATGAGATCATGAGCATGTGCAGCTTGATGATGAATTAGACCATGTAAGATGCAGCATGATGAGTAGCATGAAGATATGAGCAGCTCAGTCATCAAGGTTCAACACATGTTACAGTACAGCAAGGTGTCACACGGTAATGTGCAGCAAATAGACGAGATGTAGCACTATGATAGGTGAACGAGTCACCTTAGAGAATCAGTTGAAGCAATATGTCTTCAATTGATCTCACGCCGATATCAAAAGTCAAAGTGATTGATTTCTATTGTAAATGTACTATCTCTCTCACTTTCTCTGCTAAACTTTGAAGAACATAAAAGAAGAATTGATCAAGGGTTTC
>APFE030074596.1:0-10717 GCA_000404065.3 Pinus taeda
TATGCTATAAGGTGGTACCAAAACCAAAATAATGGCAAGCAATGGATTAGTGCACTATCAATTCCACCAGAAGGTGCTAGTATAAGTTTTATGCATATAATTTCTTTAAAAAAAAGTCTCACTCTTCCAATTTGATGGTTTTTTTCATCTTCGAAACCCATTTAGTTAATCTTGAAAATAAAAGACTCAAAACTTCAGAAGCTGTTTCCAACATGATTTTTATACTTTATTATATATATATTTTTTTTGTAAATTGAGATAAATGTCCTCTAAATGCCAAAAGGTTCAAATTTATTATATATTTAATCATTGTTTACTAGTACTAAAACAATTTCATGATATATAATACAGCTCACAATATGACCAGACAAATGAGAAATAATTAAATGTATGGAATAATTGCTTTGCCTTGCTGCTATTAGTGCTTCCCTTCCAAATGGCACTGCATCTCTAAAGATGCCTACTCCTTTCACAAGTGGCCAGTGACCACAAAAGTTGTGAAGAAAGTTGAGGGTCCTTTTATCCAAAACTAAAGACACATTATTTTTCATGCCATTTTTATTCAACACTAGAATAAGGGTAAGAGTGTATTCTAATATTTTCACTGGTCTTTATTGACTAAATAAGCTTCCATTTTAAAATTCCAAATCCTTGGAAGGTTCCTCAATTCAGCATTTGTTTCCAACTATCATAAAACTATGATTTCCCAACAATATGACACAATTGAATGGGTCTTTGAAAGAGTTTTAATCATTTGCAAGCTGAGGAAGGCTTGCTTTGCATGCACCAATATGTTTTCTCTTCTTTCATATCACTGTGAGGGGCATAAACTATGAGGCATAAGCATTGTTTTCCTTTAAAGAAGGACCATTGTCCTCCCCCTCATAAATAGTAGCATAATGAAGCGGTTTTTGGCATTCTTGGTTTAGTGTTTTATCTTTTCATGGCCAACAATGGTGTCTTATCCACATGAGCAATCCTTTCAAACATTGATAAGAAAATAATACAATGCAAGATAGAAATAAGAATTAACATAAAATATTCCTTGAAAGAGTTTGATTCAGTTATGTCCCTATCTCTACAGCCAACATCAAACAACTAGTGATAAAAATAGTTAGCATTTATCAACTCAATCATAACATCAATCAGGTTTTGAATCTCTGTCAAGTTGAGATTTAGGACGGGTCTTCTTAAGCTTAGTTCTGCGCTCAACAAAGTGATATCTTCCAGGATTGTCTCCACCAACTCTCATGTTGCCCCATTAATTTTTGTCTGGAAAACATTCTTTAACACCTGAGCTTCAATTTCCACATGTCTAACCCAAGGCATGTTCATAATTTCTGATATTTGAAAGACCATCGTTGATTCGTTTTCTTGCTCCTTGGCATTTTCCTTCCATTCATTGTTATTCTATTCAAGTAAGATCACGCAATGGATATTACAAATCTCCATGACCACCTTAATGTACCAATTTTCTAGGTCTCACATGAGTTTTCTGCCTAGATCTTGATTCTCCTTGAGTTGCTTTGTATACATGTGATTTCCTTGCTCTCAGATCACATCTCTCAAGTCAGCATTGTGTATCTTATTGTCCGAACCTAGGGTTTTTATTTGGTGTACTCTGCTCTTGAATTGGTACGTCTGTACTACTCATTATCAATACTATCATGGATTTTTATTCTCAAGTGATATATACATATTTGTGTGCTCTCAAGTGTCACCTTGATGGATTTTCACTACTAGATCCATGATATTCCATTTCGATCATTGTACTGCCTAGAACAACTCTCATTATTGTTAACTTCACTTTTCTTAATATTGCATGGTTTCTTTTGACGTATTCGCTTAACCCTCAAACTCTTAATCAATTATATGGATAGTATTTATCTTATTATTCCCTAATTGGATTGATATATTTCAAATTATCTACTCTGGAATTCCAATGCATAATCTTAATGCATACAGTTCTTGGAAAGAAAGTCTAATTTGAACAATAATGCATATCTCTGGTATCTTCTGGCTTGTGTTGTTGATTCCTTGGCAATATGCCCAGGTTTGTACACTTTGAATTCGTTATTCTTGTAACTGCCCCATTCTTAGTGTGCAAATTAAGGAACACATGTTGCAATCTGACTTTTGCAACCATTCTAGATTCGCTTATTTGGAATATTATGTAGCTCATCATAACTCATAACTATGCATTCTTCTGCCTCAGGATTATTAATGGCATTTTGTAAGTACTCATTAGTATCTATGTAACATTCCACATAGGTCTGAAAACTAATGCAGGATTTCCTTTGAATAGTAACAACTTGGGCCTTCTCTGCACAGGTAACAACTCTGTCAATACAAATGCAGATGCCAGACTGTGTAACGAATCATGCTAATATAGTATTGGCCAGTGCTGGTGTCATAAAATTTCTACTACTATTGAATAATGCTAATGCTCTGGTCCAATGCAACGCTGCCATTTTCATAACATTGTCATTTATGCCTACTGACCCAAATTTAGGTTGTAGTGATTTTGGAGTGACAATTATCGTTTCTAATACAGACTTGCCCAAATTCTTTGGCAGATTCTATGTTAATATGTGTGTAGAGTGATTTGCCTGAATTCCTTGGTGTTTTATTTATTTGAGACAAGGGAGTGTCATCATCATCTACTTCATTTAGTTCATCACCATTAGATTCACTATGTACATCTTTATTGTCTATTGACCTACTGCTTTGGTCGTTGGTGGACATCAAAATAATTAGATTTCATTTATCTATGTCTATAAATGCAATATAAAACTCACAACAGAGGTCTGTTAAGAGTCTAGACTGTTGAATATCAACAACCAAAATGTATGTCAGATTGAATAAGACTTTAACTGGATATTAACAAAATTGAATTCGATAAGTTTCTAAGCCTAATTCCATTCAATGACTCGTATATTGTAAACATAAACTCAAAGTGATCAACCACTCTCAAGCAGGCTCCCTATTATGGATTTGTCTTTATCCATCATTATCTAGAGAACTTACTTACACAGGGAAAACAAACTGCGTTGGGGTTGGATTTGCAAAGAGTTGATCTTTGTCTTTGATATTCAATCTCTGTTTTACTTGTAATCATCAAAAGGCATGGATAACGAATGAAGGTTGGGCACCTGATCTACAGATTTCCTCTCTATTTTGTGTATTGATCTCTATTATTGATGTTTGCAACTTTCTCATTCAAATTTGATTAAGTCAATTTTATAAGATTGTGTGGGTCTCTCTCCCTTGGTTTTAATGGAATTTTTATGAATCTGAGCAGTTTTCCTTTACCACAAAGGTTTGTAGCTTAGGAAATTTGTCCCTGATATGAGTTTGAGTGACCAGAATAGGATTTTTCCTTTGCCCCTTACAGAAACTAAGAAATGGATTCACTAATTATAACCAATCATTATAGCTAGCACCAAATCTTTGCCTACAGTTTATATATATCTAACCAGCATACCATATTTGGACCTGCAGTAGTATAGTTTCTTCATATAAGTTGTTTTATAGAAAGATGAAAAAAAATAGACAGAATTTAAGAGATCAAGCCCTCAATATCAGATTGTCGAATGTTGTGTCACCTTGGGAAGCTTAAACTCATGAATTAATTTGTACTTATAGCCTACTTAATTCACCAACGCGGATATTTTGTGGAAATGAATATCTAGGCTATGTTCTCTATTTCATTCAAGGATCTTTGTCTCTCAATAATGGCCACAAGGCATATGTCTAGAATGCATATCTTAGTGTAAATTACGCCGCAACACTGTTTAAAATTGGTGGGATGCTTTGTCCTCTGGAGTAACCTGCACCCAAAAACTGAACGACAACACGAAGGAAAGTTCTCAATATATCAATCGACGGAAACGATCTAACTTTGTATGATACTAAGTTATCTTCCTTCAAAATCAATTTTGAGGACTCTGATCTAGATTACAAGTCTGGGTGCAAAATTTTCTAAGAGCTTCTCTGCTCACTATTACTCGGCATACATGCAAGGATGGGTTTGTTTGTGGGGATGATAAACCCAATGCAAATGTCAGTAGTGGGAAGCCATTACACCTGCTCCATCTAAAATAACACAACCTCTGGTCTGTGATATGATCCATAAACTCATTGCAATCTAGTTAACATACATTTGAGTAACAACATTGGTTGACTCCTTTTGATGGACTACCGATCAAATAGGCCATGTATGGTTGTACCACTTTTCCAATTAGATGCCAAGATTATGATAGGCATTCTCATATTTGTTTGTACGGTCTCTTGACTGAAGGAAAGGAAATGGAAAAAGGGATGAGATCTGGTTCTGAACTATAGAAGCTAATTACGTCAAAGTGACCAAGCATCCTTTACCAACCCAGCTATCAAAACACCACATCACCTATCATGAACATGTAAGGGTTTCATAGTTGCACTACTCTATTGTTAATTCAGTAAAAGAGGAATTATTTCTCTGACTCCTTCAAAGGGATCCTAGTACAAATGTTCACATGCTCAGAGAATCACTGTCAGGACATATCAATAATGCACCAACTGGAAATATTTCCATTCATTATTATTTTGTCCAAGCTATTATGTATTCTTGTAGTTGGTAACCTACAAGTTGAAGTTATACCTGATAAGAATGTTAGAAAATGGAGTAAGGTTTACTCATTAACAATGGAACGTGAATATGTTCAGTTGTATCAAGGTTGGTAGTCTTATATAGGTTAAAAAGGCAGTTTGTAGACTAGCTGAAACCAATCAAAATCAACCAGAGGGCGGTTTCCAAGAGTACTAGCACCTAGGTGTTGTGTATGTGCCTAATTGAAACCACGTGTTCAAGTGAGTGACAATTCCAAAACGTTTGAACTGTAGAATTATGAGTTCATCACGACACTATAACTCGAATTGTTCAACAATAGGTTGCTAGCAATCAAAAGTGAGGGTGCACAATTTCACATTATTCCATAAATCCTTGAGAAAAACTATGTATTAAAGGAATGATACTATAGTGTGGAGCACCCATACAAAAAAAAAAACTACCCTTGGGATACTTCTTTCTTTCTTTCTTTCTTCCTTTTTTTGTATACATATACATATATCTCAAGATGTAATTTAGTTGATGGCATACAATCAAGTAGGTGAAGACATTCCCCTTAACCTTCAACTTTCCCTAATGGACAACCAAGCAGGTTTAACCCAACCATTGACCAACAAGCAAAATTTCCTGGAAAGGTATGTCAAAGGAAACCCCAACCCTGAGGCGGTATTAATAAACCCAGCAACATTTACTTCAATGGGATCTCATTACTTAATAAACTAGCCAGAAGTTTGCTATGACTCTAGATTAGTATTTTCTGCATGTGACTAGCAAATGCCTAGGTCAACTTTACTGGCACTTTGTAGTATGTAATCTCTCAGAACTCTGACAGTAATCCAGAACACCAAGATGTTACACATGGGGTACAATAGAAAACTCAACCAGTGCACACAAGGTTTATTTCTTGCAAACAATGTTTTTATATCCAACCAACTAATCCACTGGACAGACCAGAACCATAATAGAATTCTAACCCTTATTTGTAATTATCTGTACATGCCAACCAACAATTTGGCAAGCTCTAGATCTCTTTCATTATACAAGAGACTGAGGGAAGACACAAGGTATATGGTCACATGCATGAAGCACCCAATGTGACTCAATCCAATCTTAACCATCCTATATGCATATAAGCGCCAAGAGGATAACTGTCACATGTATGCACACTCCTCCTTGGGATCTAAGCCCTCCTCAAGTTGTCATGAAAGCACCCTAGAAGTCCTAGGGATATGCACCCAATCTAAAAATGATAATCCATGCAAAAAAAAACAAACTCCGAAATATAAAAGCTAACTCAAGTGATAAATCTGAACAACAATATAATTCTAGAATTGTTGTAAGGTTGATGAATGCATGCATGTGTCCGCTCCATATCTCTCATACATAACTGTTGTGCACCTCATTTATTCCACTAGAGCTGCACCCTCATACACACTACCCTCTCTCTGCTGCTGTGCACAGGAAACAAAACAATGAAGCTGGAGCACCATCACTGCTGGACAAAACTAACTGAGCAACAAAGGTAAAAAAATAATTAATAGGTTTATGGGTAAAGAAGGCTTGTGCCTAAATATTAGTAAAACCATGGTCTCCACTTTTGATCCCTCCTCAGGCTTTTTCATCAACAACACTATAGGTAAGGTTGCTAAAACTGCCATTGCATTTCTAGGGACATAAGCCCTAACCTCCATAGATAACGCTTTTGGAAGTTTTCACTTTTGCGCCCCAAAAACCAATAATGGACTGATCTCAACTTAATCAAGTTTGTGCAAACTGCATTGAGATGGACTTTGGTTCTGGTTTGCCAGAAGACATCATAATAGGGCTTAAAAGTGGCAGAAATGACCTGGAAGCAAAATCTCAAGTATCAGGTGGCCTTAAATTGGACTCACTTGAGTAGTGAGTGAGAATTATTATATATAGCAGATTATTTTAGTCTGTTATACATAATTATATATAATTGTATAATGTTATCACTTTTTGGGGTTATTGGTGGATATTAGATACTCTTCTATTTATTAAGAGATGTTTATACTTGGGATCTGTTATACCCTTTTATATTTGGTGTATCGAATGTTTATCTTGCTATTTTGGGTTGCCAGGAATTATTGTTTACCTATAATGGATTATTAGTCAATGTAATTATTGGGTGTGCAACTACACAAGGAAGTTGTATCTCAATGAGATGATGTATGCAAATGATTACAAGCCAAATAAATACAAATAGTTCATGTGGGGATAAGTTCAAGAGGAAAGAGAAACTGTGACAAAGGTCTAGGGAGATAGAAACTCCTCAAATTAAAGAAGGCAATTTTATTTTTTTTTTTTATTTTTTTTTTTTGGTTGTAAATAAAATAAATTTAACAGCCTTGGCTATATTTGCAAGGATTAAGGGCATAAAAGGCGAAAAAGCAGTTGATGGCACACATGAAGGTTTCATGCAGATGGATGATATACATAGAAAACTACACTGGAGTCATGATTATGAGCAGAGCAGGGTAACCCTTGACAATTTTAGAGCAGATCTTTGAACTTATATCCACAAATATGACATTTTTGGCACCATCATATCAGAGGCCCTTGCTGAAAACCAAATAGCAACAAGAATGCAGCAATAGTCATGCTAACACAAAATAGACAAGCATTGAAGGTAGCAAATGCTGTATAAGCAAACAACTCAGATATGGAAACACTAAGTTTTGTGACTGGTTCAACAAAATTTTATAGATAGCAGATGTCAAAGAAAAAATGTTAGCAAACAGACATCCCAAAAGAAAACAAAGAAACGATCTTTTTATTAGATATTGAATCATAAATTCCCTTGACCAATAAGGAATTCACATACAAGAAAAGTTCAACAAACATTAGTAGGATTGAAGATGAAGATGTCTCAGAGAGTTTGTGGCTGATTAAGAGTCAAGACATTTACTGTTGCAGACTTAAAATCAAGACCGAAAATGAAGTTGAGAATGTACAAGAGATGTCAGTAAAAATGCAGTTGCAGAAATCACTAATCCAATATGATAGGGGCACAAATAGAAACATGAGACAAAGGCAAATAATTGCATAACTTTGAGATGCCCCAAAAGTGTGACATTGACTGTAAAATGGAGTAAAAGGAGCATGCCATTTGTCCTTGAGCTATGTAAAAGAGCCTCTTGTTTTGAACAGAAAATAATTGTTTACTGGAGAGAGAAGCAATTATGAGTTTAGTAGAAACAAGCCACTAAAATAGGACAACCAAGCAGAAAGCTAAACTTGGAGATATCGAATAGAATAATTTCTGAACTGCAAAACCTGGCTGATAAATTGAGAGAAGAATTTTCAAATGAACTTCAGGAAAGAGACACAGTCATTCTTCTTTACAAGAATCTCTAGAGGGAATCTGAGGCAGCATTGGCTTCCATGAAGTGTGAAATGAAGCACATTAAAGCAGAGCTTGAAGCATTGAAGCAAAGACAGTTTGACAAAGATGCGCATGATTCAAGTGTTCGAGAATGTGAGACATCTGAGCACAAGGGTAGAGTAAACTGTTCTCTGGAGTTAAGTTCGAGTCCAAAAGAAAGTATTATGGACCAGGTTGCAATATCACTTTCTCGTGGGAAGGAGGCTGAGGGTCTGACACAAGGCCAAACTTGATCACAATTACATCAACATACTGTAAAGAATGATCTGAGGAAAGATTACTTGCTGTTTATTGATGGGTTCTTTTCATTAACAGGGCCATTGTCATAACTTATGGCAAGGGTCTGAAGACTAGGGCCAAATTTACAAAAAAGCTGAGATTGGTTGTACTAAAACGAAGATGAGATTTTGTTCTTGTCTTTGTTGGTTGCTAAATATGAGACAACATCCACCATAATGACTTTGACTATCAAGTTCAAGTTAGTGCTTGCAAAATTTTGGTGCTCTTATCCGATGTTCTAAAGAATGGAGAATCTTCGCTTCATGGACTATAGGCTGGTGAGTCCTTTGGCAATCACTGAGGGTCCACAGAGAGGTCTTTTTGTTCATACACTTATGGAACACACATTCAGAATCTTGAAGTGCTTGGCAACAAGTAGCAGGAGCATCCTAAACTTATTACAGTTGGACGACGATTATCAACTACGAATTGGGGAGGTCATGCAGTTCATATGGGGTCTTGTTTAAGGCTCCTATATTATAATGAAATAGAAGAAACCAAATGCTAGACCAAAGGATACCACTTAGAAATTGCTTAGTCAACCTGACAAGGTACTAGTTTGGATGCCATTCCTCAATGGTGAAATTGCATAATGTAATTTCGACAACGAAATGCTATTGCAGAGCCATAGAAACATGCCCACTTTGGGGTTCACAAAGTTGACCCGTGCTTAACCTACTAGGATGATGTTAGAGAACAAGTGCACTCTAGACGAAAAAGCCAACATGCTTGTTGTTGATGGTATCTGCCAACATGGAAGATTACAACAAGCACCTGAGCTCATTGACGACATGTATTCCAATTTTTTTTTTTGCCGAATGCGATCACTTACACCACTTTCATACAAACATTTTGCAAAGAGGGCAACATGGTCGACGACCACAAGCTTCTCACTCAGATGAAGCTCTTTGTGGCCAAGGCTAACATTGTTATCTTACACTTCCCTCATCAATGGCTATTGTCAAACGGGGAACTTCGAGCAAGCCGACAGAATGCTAGATGAGATGTTGGTGATGGGCTACATGCCTGATATCTTCACTTGCATGACTCGCATCAGTGCCCTCTGCAAACAAGAAGGAAAGGCAAATAGAAGAAGGGGTTTTGCTGAATGTGCTCACTTACAGGACCCTTATGGACAAGTTCTGCAAGGAAGATAAATTTTGTAAAGGCAATGATAGGGGTGAGCTAATTCTCAGGCCCTAGAGAGGTAATGATTTCTATGCCAAAATTGCAAGAAAGAGCATTGTTCTATAGACCTTTGCGTCGACAGAACCTTTATAGTCTCATTGTAAGAAATATTCCAGATTCTAAAATCCATATATATGATGTTGATGTGAAGAAAAGGTCACAATGACTTTGATACAAAGACAAGAGTTCCCCAATGAATAGTACACCTCAAACACGTACTGAAACCATTTTGGAAAGGGCGGCTATTTTGTTTTCTTGAGATAGAAATCTCAGAGAAGGTGAAACTTCTCAGAATAGAGGTATAGCAAACTGTAAAAATCCTCAGGGGCTTAATCTTAACCCTCTGGAAGAGACTCGGGATATCTCAAATTATATCTGTGATACTGAATAAATTTCTAGTAAATGTTTAAGAGTGAAATCTTCTAGCGCATTTCACATGGAGCAGTTTCTAGATCCGCTTCCTGAAGAGGATGAATTATTCAGAACTCTGGGTTCGAAGGGTCAATCAGATTTATCCAAAGCGTGACCGAGAATTTAAACATATAGATCAATTGAGGAAGCACTCATTTCATGCACACAAGCTTTCTATATGCACCATATGCCTGGAAGGCCGAAAGGTATTTATTTGCGAACAGAAGCTTTATACACGGTCGCAGCTAGACCGACATTTATCTAGAGGAGACTCTGAAGTGGATGGCAGGGAGGTTTCATAGGTCATCCAATTTGTGACTTTTGTAGGAAACGATTTTATGGAGATAATGCACATGTCAAGAGATCATTATACTTGCCACATATGCCAAAGAAGGCACCCTGAGCACTTTGCATATTATCAGAATTACAGTGATTTAGAGGCACACTTTAGTCAAGAAGACTTCCTATGTGAAAATGATGATTGCAGGGCAAAAGTTTGTTGTCTTTGCATCTGAAGCAGAGTTGAAGAGGCATAATGCAATTGAGCATGCCGGAAATATGTCCCGGTCTCAACAGAATGCTGCACTGCAAATTCCTGTTAGTTTTCAATATAGGCATCCAGGGAGGGGCTTTTGAGCTTAAAATAATTAGAGTATGAAAGAGGAGGTAAATTAAATTAACAATTTGAGAAGGAAGCCAAAATAAGGGTCCATAGGTCCTAGATGTTAAACTTGGCTCTGATACCATGTGTAAGAACCTGATTCCAATTATTAGAGCCTCAATCTATTATACACTAACAGATCTATTTTCTTGTTGATTTAAAA